>PVIJ01004088.1:0-123117 GCA_004024925.1 Scalopus aquaticus | reverse complement strand
GGGGAGGGTAAGGGCGCAAAATGGAATAGAAAAGAACACAAGGGACCATGGAGATGGATCACGGGTGAATTGGTGGTGGGCTACCCAAGGGGAATACAAAATGTAAAAGACATAAATAACAATAAAAATATGTATTAAAAAAAATGGGCCTCCCTGGTGGCACAGCGGTTGAGCGCTGCGCTGTGGAGCTGTCGGCAGCGTGTGATGTGGGTTCGATGCCCAGCCGGGGAGAATCCCACATGGTGCGGCAGACCTCTCCTGCCTCTCCCGCTGCTCCCTTCAGCAGTGTATTTCTGATCTGCCTGTTCTGCTCCCCACTCTGTCTCTGGTGAACCCTCTCGCTGCTCCACGCCTCTGGCCTGTACCCCAGCTTGTATAAATAAATCTTAAAAAAAATAAATAAATAAGACCTAACATTTTCAAATTCCTAGAAAAGAAATCACAGGGATAAGTTCTTTAATATTGGTTTTATCAATGGCATTTTCTATATGACACCCAAAAACATACACAACAAAAGCAAAATTAAAGTTGAAAAAAGGTCAAACTTTAAGTTATCTGCCAGAGTAGACAATATAGCCTTTCCTTTCTACTTGTTACTCCTTCAAATAGGTAAGCAGATAAAAATACACCTGAAAGCCGATCAACCAACCAACCAAATAAGCAAATTCCAATCCCCATCCCCATTCCTAAAATAATCTAAAAACTAAAAAGCACCCCTCTTCTCTTTCCTGATATTCCAAACTGTTTATCTCCTCCCCGGCCTATGCTTCCTTGAACTTCCCCTTTACATCATCTTGCCTGTCACTGGCAGCTCCATCTCTGGGTTTCTGGCTACTCTCCAAGCTCCACCTCTCCTTTGGCATCTCAGAATTTACTGTTTATGCGTCTTGTGATACAGATCACATACCACATGGTAACTGTGTCCACGTTTTAAAATTTTACTAAGATTGTATGCTTCTTGAAGGGTACAACCATTTAGGCTCCTATACAATGTAACACAATGATTTCCAAAAAGCAGCTGCTCAATAAAAACATATTGACTAGCTACTGATTTTTATCTTAGACTTCACAGTTTTCCTGCTTGCCAAATCCTGCTCTAGCCAACATGGGATTATATGTGGCACCTGGGGACAAAGATGGCATGGATAACTGAAACTTACAGATAATCCTATAAGCTCATTTAGAACAAAGGCTTAATTATCCCCCTATCAACTGAGCCTTTTATCTGAGCTGAGTTGCAATAACCAGCAAATTGGTGTTTCATTTGCTCTGCTTGCTTTGGCTACTGTGAATAGCACAAGGAATACAAGTCAGAGTAAAGGAGAATCAAAGGATCTGCACAAGAAGGTTGCTTTTGTCCAGTTATGTTGGCCAAAGAGCAACATGTATTAAGTGCATTATTTTGAACAAGTCTTTGGCATTTCTATGTGGGGAGACAATCAACAATTTGTTTCACGCTTGACTGAAACTAGTCTGGGTATGTTACTTACTTCCTAGTGCCTAAATTTTCTCAATTATAAACCGGAAGACTCCCTGTAGATTGACATGGCCAAGTGCTAGTGGGGAGAATAGTATTAGAAAGGGGCATGGGCTTTCACTGCTGCCAAATGGGCGGGCTCTTCCTGCTCCACCCTGTGTCATAACTGCCTCCCAACCTTTGAAGCTCAACAACCAGAGGAAGCTGGTGACTATCAGTAAAGCCTGGCACATACCGAAAAAGTATCAGTTCTACTATTTAAAACCTTCTTGAATCCATCCACCTCTCTCATCTCTATCACCACCTCCCTAGCAGTAGGTCTATATACTCAAAATATTTAATAGTTAGTGTGGCACAAACAAAATACTCATACTGGACAGTCACGGTCTTAGGAATCCAAGGTCTACTTTCCTCTGCCTGAGCCCAGTAGGTACCTCCTAAGTGGACCCTCAAGCTTACTCAAATCCAAATCCACTGCACAATAGTCAAAAGTGATCTTTTTCAACTGCAACTCTTACTTGGTCACTTCCTTTCACTTAAAATCCTTTCATGGCCCTCCATAGTTTTAAGATAACATGGCCTTTAAAGGCTCACATAATTTGTCCCCTATTTCCTGTAACATAGTTGATAGCCTATTTCCCCCACAAATCAGTAAGGTCCATGAGAGGAGGAACTATGTTTGTTTTTTCCCCATAATTTTTTCCTCAATGACTGCATAGTATAGTGCCTGACACAGAGGAGGAGCTCATTAAAAATTCTTTGAATGAATAATAAATCTTGAAAGAATCCGACTGTTTCAACAAGTGTCACCATATCAAATCCAGGATTTTATTGTATATACGTGTGAATGAATTTTAAATAAAGTCTCATAGAAGATGCTTGTTCATATTTCTTATAATGTTCAATAGCAATAACATTCTCCTATGTGGTGAAAGTCAAGGTCAAACACTTAGGAGCTCTTATAGACTGCAGTATTTGTCTCTAAAGTCTCAACATGTGGCAATATCGTTCTGTTTCCTAGATGAGTCTCCCAGTTGTTCCTTTCTCTCCAGCCCCTGACTATGCCTTAGGTCAGGTCTCATCATTTCTAGCAGCTAGTTCCAACCTGGTCTTCCAACTTTATTCTTTTTTTCCTTTGGTTCATTTTCAGTAGAGCCTCTAGGGGAGAATTTTCTAGAACCTAAATCTAGTCATTTCATTCTCTTGCCTTAATTCTTCATGGTTTTCCTGGGAGGATGAAGTCTTAGCATAACATATAAAACCCTTCATGATTTGGGACCTACCTACTGTTTGAAACCTTTGTCATTTAACAAGTATTTATTGAATACCTAGTTTGTGCCAGGGAATATATTGGAAATATGGTGAATACTGTGGTATTTTCTGTGCATTCACTGAAAATACTATTGAGTAGTAGATTCTTTTGTTGAATAACCATGCATGCGGCTATATGTTGTTCCCAGAACCTGCTGTCCCCTAATATTACTTTGCTACAACTGGAGTTCCCCTTTGATTCCTCACTTCTATCCACATCCAGCTGAAAAATTCCTAATTATTTTTTAGGACTTAATTTTAGAACAATTTTCTTGGGACACTTCTCCTAGCAGGCTTTTACTGTTCTTCCATTGTCCATCATTGATCAGAGTACTGGTAAACAATGTTTTTTGTTTGTTTGTTTTTTTCCACGGTGTTCTATAAACCCCATTATCTTGTGTCATTTTGTTTTAGTCACTGACGTCTCTTTAGAGGATGGAAGAGCACACATTAAATGGTGAGTAGGCATGCAATAATGTTTGTTGACTGAGAAAATGTTCTCTTGGGATGTGAGACCTAATAGATATAATTAGATATGTAATGGTATATATTATGGGCCCTTTTGTGCCAAAGAGATTCTAAGATCTCAAGAAGTCATACTTTAATATTGTCATTTCTTGATATATTTTAAAATTTAGTATATCTTAAAATTTAGGGCCCTATTTTATTTATATCCCTTGTTTAAATGGAATATAGTTATAAACTTAGCCCTTATAAAGCTTGTTTATCAACTATGATACTTAACTTGTGTAACTTGAATGATATCCCTGCAACATCACAGAGTTCAGTGGTAAAAACTTTCATTTGATCTTTTCTCACTTTGATTTATGATAGACTTTGGCATGGTCTGGTAAGGTAAAATTAGATGTTATCCCTCCTGGAATGCACCAGATTTTATTCCCATTGATGGGAATATACCTTTTAGTGATTCATTTTCAAGTTTGATGTCTCAGTCAGCTCTTTTCCCCAAGTACACCTATTTTTATTTCCATCTCTTGGTAATCCTTAAGCATAAGTCAACAGTAATTACTTTCTATGACAGGAAACTCTGGTTAGAGCTCTCTGGGGTCTGAGGATTCCAGTGGATGGTTGTCTGAAATGGATCTACTAGGGATTGGTCTTGTCAATGCACAAATATTTATTAAGCAACTGCTCTGTGCCTAACTCTCCTATAAGGTACAACTATTTCTGTCCTATTCACCACTTTAATTCTTCTGCCTCATAAATGTTTGATGGGTATTTTTTGAATAAATAAACTATTGAAAAATATGGACCCTTTTCTTGGAGGGGTTAGGAAGAAAAATAGGCAGAACATTATTGATGATTGATTACTTGCCAGGTCTACATAAGTTTTATATATATATTATAAGTTTTACAACAGCCCTTTGAGGTAAATGTGCATGTTCAATTTTATGCACTCTTTGTTTTCCTAGTTGCAGAGCTAAGGAGAAAAGTAAGAATCACATGAACAAAATCATTGTGTTCCTAGCTCTGTACTTACACTGTTTCTATTGACAGACATTAGGTCTTCCAAAGCTCTCTCAGTTATTATGGAAATGTCCAGGGGTGTCACCTATATACTCATAAAAAAGAGCCAAACCAAACCCCTGCATTTACCACAGCTTTGCTATCTGCCACATTGTGTTTACCATTTCCTTTCTCCCCTGGTCTGCTGCTATGGATGTTTCCTCTTGCAGATGTCTCCAGGGGTTGGGCTGTGCAATACTCCGTGGCACTGAGACTGCGCCTTTGTCTCTTCATGACCCATTTTACCCACAAGGCAGCAGTGTCATTGAGCTGTGAGAAAAACAACCTGGTGACCAGATTATCTTTCTCCAGCAGAGGACATAGCATCTGGAGGGAAGGGCTGACATGGGCAGGGCATTCCTCTGATGTGATGGCTCTTCCATGTGGTTTGGAAGTCAGAGACATGGAAATCACTGCTAGGTTGCTGGTAGGTGGAGTAGAGCTGGAATGTCATGCTGGAGAGTTCATGGTCTGACTCATGCACCTGATAACTATGTTTGCTGTAAAGATAAATCTTCCAGTCCCACAGGAGAAGGAGAAAAGTAGGAAAGACTTGGGATCTGATGGAAAAACTTCTGGGGAAACAGGTAGTATGTCCCTCTGTGCAGAGACCCTCCAAGATTTAACTAGGGGGAATGTATGCCAATAATAAAAAATTAACATGGTTGAAAACTATTCATCTTTAATTCTTTATCTCTGAAGGAGGAAGAGTCCTATTTATGACAGCTGTTCTAAGGTTTGGGGCTTTGTTCTGATTGTTTGGGTTTTCTACTGGAAGAAACCCCAAATGTGTAAATTGATATGCAAGACACAGGGTGGGGAGCTAGTCAGGAAGAGTAATAGATTGAGAGGTAAGGGGTTACTGAGAGAAATGAAACAGTAGTATAGGCTGAAGTTTTAAGGGCAGAGTCTGTAAACAAGAGAAAAAGAGTGAGAAGAATGTTATTGTACATCTGTTATGAAGGCTTCAGAAACGATGGTGGGAAAAAAGGATCTTTACAATATTTGCTGTGTTTGAAAAATTTTAGTAAAAATTTAAGATATTTTTAAGTGTATCTTTGGGTTTTGGAATTATGTTTCTTTTGGATGAAGCACTGATCTAATACTGGCCTCAAGAATTTCTCAGCTTTGTTTTACCATCTTATTGGAGAACCAAGAAGAAGCCATGAAATCATTGGCAAACACAGTGATGGATTGTGAGGTAGAGATGATATGTGTTTCCAGAAACCAGATAAAGCTGACAAAGAAACCAGACAAAGAAGGAGTCAATATGGGATGTGGCTGTTGGTAAAAGTTTCAAGGAACTTAGTGTAATACAACTAGGAATCAGATATCAAAAAAATACATAGGCGTTAAATGGCTAGTGAGATGGAAGGATCTTTTAGTCAGTGGCAATATACCTAAGTAAAGGTATGAAGTAGGAATGATTATACTGTGCGTAAGGGGAGCTAGTCAGGAGTTCAACCTAAGGAGAAGGGAAAAAGAAGAATGAAGGAAGTAAATGGAAATTAGAATTATCAGTTAAAGTGGGGTCATATTATAGAAGGTGTTAGAGGCTAAACCAAGTGGATCATAACAACTTACAAAAGACAACAGATACATTTTGTAAAGTGAAAACTAGTGTTTTAGAGAGTTTCATGTCACTTGAGGCAGTAATTGAAATGGAGGGAGCCTGGAGACTTGGTTTTAAATCGATGTATGAGGAATTTAGTGTTTGAACTGATGGAGAGTTATTGCTGAAAGGCTGAATCATATGACTTGCAATTAACTAGATGTTCAGGACAGCTGTGGGATGGGATTTAAATATATCCCCTATTTTTCTCTTCTGGAGATTTTTGAGAGCTATGGCTTCATTCACTCATCTACCCATCATCTTCTTGCTTATTCGAAAAATATTTGTTGAGTACCTACTATGTTCTCTGTACTGGGATCCAATTAACAAAAACATTAAAAACTTTCTGATGTCATGAAACTTACATTCAAATGACGGAGACACAGATAACAAAAATGTAAAAAATAAAATTTATAGCACATTTGCTGGTGATTAATTTTGAAGAAAAAACAGAGAGGGGGATAGTTTTGGGTAGGTAGAGGGTTTGCAATGACAAATAATTGAAGTGGGGTGTTGGAAAAGTTACTAGCTGTCAGGTACTAGTGTCCAAAGATGGGAATTAGACAAATGAGTGACATTACTTCTTGAGAAATGTAGGCCAAGTATTCTTATGGGATATTAGAATTGGGAATGCAGATTTGGGAGCTACTAGCATAGCTGTGGTAAGTGAGGCTTTGAACTTGGGATAAAGTCTTTAAAAAGCAGGAATTGATGAAAGCCTGATGTCGAGCCCAGAGACTGCTTATTTGGGAAGAAGAAGCAGGCCTAGGGAGAGAGGAGTAGAATTCAAGATATCACCAGGATTAAAAAGAGAGGCAGGAAAGGAAGGGAACTTGCTTCTTGAGAATTTTTCTGTGCAGCCTGAAATGTACAATGAAGCAAAGAACGCACTCGGACTGCGAGGGACTTGATTATAAGCACATCTATGGTGTCTTCCTGGACTCATTCTCTGGTAATGCTCTTTAATTTTTTACATTTATTTTGAGGTAATGTTGATTGTTTTTGTTGTTGGTGTTTTGGAAGTATAGGATGTCCCCTTCCGGTACTGTTATCATAGTGCCCCCGGCACCAAAGCACCCTATTAATGTCTTAACGCAGTTTCTGCAAATATCTGGAAAGTGGCTGATTGAAGCCGCAGTGACTTTCTTGCACAGGAATGGGTAACCAATATAAGATTTATTTTTCTCTTCACGCAAAAACAAGCCATTGAAATGACAGTGCCGCCAATAACGAGTACCTGCGGAGTTCTAAAGGCTTTTTAGAAGTGTTTATTTCACAGCGAGTCCGTCCAGCTGCCCTCTGGAAAGCTGGTATGTCTCTCTTTCCTCCATGGTCCCCGTGTTGGGGTTTTATAATCTGGCATGACACCGCAAATGTGGCAGGACATGAAGGCTCCTTCGACAGGGGAAAACCAGTAAGCAAATGTAAAATATAAAACAGAAAGCAAACAAATAGGTGACTAATGCTGTGGGTCTGAAGTGAGTGGCTTACCAATTAGGCAATGGCTTCTCATTTCACAAGGTAAAGTTACTAATCCTTTCCTATGTAGTCAGGGCTGCTAAGGTAGCTGTTGTTTGTTTCTTCCACATTAGAGTCTTTTGCTCTTTAATTTAGAAGCTTACTACTAAGACAAATGAAGTAAAAAATGCTCTGGGACGCTGAGCGATTGAATTATAAGCCTTAGTCTGTGGAATTGTGAAGATACCTTCTGCTGACACTCTTGTGTGAACTTGCAGGCTGGTTTGATAAACAACACTAGCATAACATCATCACTTGTAGACTTTAAATTGTTGTGACCTACACTTCACATTATAAAAAAATTAAATGTTAATGACCTCTTTTACTGTTTTTATGCAGTATGTATAGGACTGACTAGAAATTCAAAAACAGAAAAAGAGTAATATTTAATATTGTTCCAAAGTCCCTAAGATATTAATTAAAAATTAATTTATTACTGCTGCACTACGTATTAACTCAGAGGGGAATGAAAACAATAAAAAATGATGGCAGTGATTGGCAACAAAATTTCCTTGACTTATAATGATGCCACATGTATCCCTAGCAACTGGAAGTATTTGTTTCTATATTCAGGTTGCATACACAGACCATCTTCAGCCAGGGGAAGGAGCAAGTCCTCACCTTTAATTTTGATGCTCAGGAATTAGGATTCATTACCAGTTTGCGAGCCTCTAATGGCTGACTGCTATTATTCCTGACTTGTAAGTTCAGGCTGTGCTATTTGAAGCACAAGTCACAAGCTTCCATTCCCATCTTTCCCTCTGCTTTTTTCCTTCCTAGGGCAGCAGGACTGAAAGGGAATAAATATTCTTGAAACATCTTTTCTTTTTTTAGTGATTAAACACAGTAATTCCGTTCATGCTAGATGTCTGAAGACATTAGGTTGTCATAATTTTAATCGCTTATGTGTTTTTTTCTTTTTTTGTTAAACAGGCTATTTCTATTACTAAAGTTGATTCAGTTTATTGTTGTGAAAACAGAATGCTTTCTTTCATAAAATATTTAGACATATTAAAAAACAATATATCACCCAATGCTAGTCTCAGTATAATATTTAAAATAACTTAAGTATTGTTTTGCTTACAGAGTTCTGTGCTCCAGTAACTGATGAAGAGAAAAAAACAAAGTCAAGGAAACAGTAGTTAAATCGACTTTCATACGCCTTCTTCCATAGCATCATCTGGAATGTATTAAATCCTTCTTTCCTTTACCTTACCATAAAAATCTAAGGGAAATAAATATTTTTACAGAAGTGAGTCATTCATACTTGAAGTTAGTGAAATTGAGGGCACACTCAGATTTCTTTCTTTGTTAAAGTAATTCCAAAGATACTTTACTGCATGGTTGAGTCTGGTCAAATAAAAAGAGAAATTGGGACCAAGAGTCAAGAAAAGTATGTGTGGTGTACAATATCTATGTTGGGATATGCTTTGAAAGACTGAAAAAAAAACTTTGCATGTATTCCAACATACCACATATCTTTACATATTATTAACATCTTAAAAAGCTGGACATAAAATGAAATGCATAAAAGCCAACATTATGTCATGAATAGCAGAAAAGAGAAGAAGCAGATATTACAAACTTTCTTACATGCTTTCCCAAAATTCTTTAAAAAAAATAAACTAGAATGTGACTTGCAGTCATGGGTGTAAAATGATCTGTAAATTAATTTTGAAATAGGTGTTTTCATAGTTGAGCGAAAAACAATGGTAATGAACATTCTGATAGCATTAAAAGAGCAGACTATGGTTTTACAGCAGGCAAGAAAGAGAAATAAGATCATAATGCTGGAACATAGTCCTCAATTTC
Source organism: Scalopus aquaticus (assembly GCA_004024925.1). NCBI lineage: Eukaryota > Metazoa > Chordata > Mammalia > Eulipotyphla > Talpidae > Scalopus > Scalopus aquaticus. The sequence continues at coordinate 113,860 of PVIJ01004088.1, read as the reverse complement.
TGAAACAAAACCTGGAGTCATAAATGCAGCAGCTGGAAGAGTTTTGTAGGAGTTTTAATCTAGGTGGGTGAATTAACATCTTTAACTCAGACAAACAAACAGTTTGCAGTATGATCCATAGCCACAAGTTATTTTCTATTTCCAACTGTGAAGTTTCTGCTTCTTGTTTTAAAAAGAAATAATGAACAAAAATTAATTATTTGTTAAATTTCAGTTTGTCATATCTCAGAGCAAGTCAAGATGCAAAACAGGAGTTCTCAGACTAGCCATATATAGAGTTATAGTAGTATGATCCTTTATACTCACTGGCACGGAATCCCATTCCATTAGTGAGCTGTGTTAAAGAATAACAATGTCTGTGCTCCCATGGGCAATATTTTCCTCTGATAAGAGATTTTTCCACTTGATCACAGATTCCATCTACTAGTTTTCCTATATCTAGTTTAGCAACTATCACCCCTCCCTCTTTGTTTTCATTTTAGGGCAAGGAAAAAGATTTGATACTAGACTCAGTTGTCATTTTATTCCCTGGCCTTGCTTGAATGACAATTGTGTCATTTTTCCACTCTACTCTTCATATAACTTGGACATGTATGGGATACATATGTACAAGTTAAGATGAAAAAGTTACCTGAATCTCCTAATAGCTACTTAATTGATTATTAATGGGACTGTCATTCAATCTGATAGTTAAAATACCCAGACACATTAAAGTATATATTAGTAATATGAATACAAATACTAAAGAGATAAAGAAACAAATACAGACTGTTGATCTTGTCAGGTTTTAGTGGTAACATTAACCTCTCTGCTTGTGTTTCTATTAGCTTAAAATGACTAGGCAAAAAATAAATAAATGAATCATGTATCAAACAATTATTTCCTATCATCCTCCTCAAATTGAGTAATCATCTACGGAATTGCCTTGCTATTTAGGTTTGTTGAATCACATGGCATTGTTTTTCCATAGATGAGAAACAGTCAAACATCAACAGCATCATACAGTTCAATTTAATCATCAATTATGTATTTTGCTGGTTACAGCTGAAAGTGTTTGGACCACTAGAATTGTTCTTGCATGTGCTGCCATTCAGCTGTTTGTCACTAACTTATTATATGCCCTTGTTTCTTCTTCAAGGGGTCCATTTCCTCTGCCTCCATATTCCTTTTCCTTCCTCATACTAGAGAGAGAGAGGGAGGGAGGGGACAGAGTGAGAGCAGGCAACGGGCCACATCCTTCCCCACGAAACTGCCCCCAAGTCTTCCTAAAAGCTCAAAATGCAAAAATGTTTGAGTGTCAGTAGATTTTTGTAGAAACTGGTGAACAGACTGGGCTTCCTGCCTGGACTGTGTGGGAGTGTGGAGGCAGAAGCCCAAGGAAGCCAGTTGTGAGCATCCACAGGAATTGTGAGGAGGATTCTGCATTTCTCAGTTCTATAGAATTTGGGTTGATCCAAGTTTAAATAAACCTCCAAATCCCCTATTTGACATCTGTGTACCTTTTGGGGTTTTGTCCAGAATCATTGAATTAAGGGACTGAGATGAACCACAAGTATAGCCTTATAATGACTTTCAAACTATGGGGTGCTTTGTGAGGGAGATTAGGGACTTGTTGGATCAGCTGAAAATTGTGGTGATTTTGGAAATTTCTTTTAAATTTAGAGCAAATTTTTGGCAATCATTCTGAGAAGGGCAGTACAGTCTTTGGAGGGATCGCGCTTTTTTAATATTGACTCTCAGAAAGAAGCCAGGTAGAGGCTGAACCACAAGCGAGGTGGGTGGTAGCTTCTGTCACTCTACTGGACAAAAGAACATACATAGGACTTGCTCGTGTGAACTGTGGTTTGGTTAATGGAGAGAAGAGACATTCTGTGAAAAACCATGGCTTTTCAAGGTTAGGAAGTGGGAAACAAGCCAGCACCTTACTTTTCTTGTAAGTGAATGAGGTCTAAGAGGGAGCAGTTGCAGAGGCCAGAGCACCCATGAAGAGAATGGAACAAGATTTAGACTGTGAATTTTGCCCCTTGCCTGGGGCCTCCTTAAGCCCTAGTGCTGTTGATTATATTAACAGTAGTGTTATATTTACAGACCCTTCTTCCCTCTACGTTCTTTGGAGACCTCTGCTGCCAGAGAGGGCCTTGTCCAGCTGGACTGACTCCTCAAATAAATGAATCAAGTAAGAAGAGGATTCCAGTAGAATCTTTAGAAACGTCTCTAAGGTCTTAGGAGGATGGGGATTGTTAGGGCCATGCAGTGAGGAAGGTCCATAGTATGGAGAACTTTATGCCAAGTAATAAACATGCTTTGCCATTTCCTCACCTATTCTTTCAAGGGAGAACTTGGTAAAAGCCATGAAATACTGCTTACATTCTCCCATCTCGCCTTCATTTAGAGAAATTTTAACAAATGGAGAAAACTGCATTCACATAGGTGGGCAAACATTCTGTTTAGGAAAATGCTTGGGTATAAAATGAGATTTCAAGGTTATGGAGAGAACTCTTTTGAGCTAGGGAAGCAAAGAACTTGCTCACTTCTTAGAGGGGAGTGAAGGATAGACTGGTACTAGTAGATCCACCTGAATGACGGAAGGTCATGTGCCCTAAAATGCAACCTTTCTTCAAGACTGTTTACATTTGTAATCAAGGTAATAAATTCAAGAAATCCTTGAGCATGAATGGATTTGTAGTGGAAGCCAATGGAGAGACTCTGTGTGGAATTATCAGAGTGGATGAGTGGGACAGTATATAAAGTCAAAGGGAAAGATGAGAAACTTGGACATCACCTGGAGTTTTCTATTTGCTCACACTATGTCTAATTACCAACTAAGTTTAACCAGATCTGTGGTGGATGTGTGTGGTGTGTGTGTGTGTGTGTGTGTGTGTGGTCATCTAGCTGAGTTAAAGAGGAGTCATGTCATGTCTTTGTGGCCCCAGGACTTTTAGTTTCCATGACAACACTTTACACACTACAGTGTAATTATAATCCTTCAGACTCCCTCCCACTCCCAGACATTTCCAATCCACTGAGCTATCACTTTCCCCTCATTCACAGGCTCCCTTATTTCTGTTTCCACAAGAAGTCAATGCAGATAAAGTAAAATTCTTTTAAATAACCCTAATCATGTCCCCATCTAATGGCTCTAATAAGACCAAAAGAAAAAGGCAGGGGACGTTTTGTGAATCCCATGGGATTGCCATACTAATTTCTGCCTTCACATCTTTTTCTAAGCCTCCTGCCTAAATGTGTTTTTTTCTCCAACTCTTACCCATCCTTCGAGGTCAAGCTAAAGTAAAGGCACACCTCCTCCTGAACTTTTCTTTGGCCCTTCCACTTCCTGCTGATGTCCTTTCTAGCATAACTTGTCGTTCTAAGGCCACTGCATCCTTTGAGTGTGAGGCATGTTTTAGACTTCTGAAACCCCTGCAGCACCTAGCATAACCCTGAGTGCGCAGTGAGCATTTCTGTGTGTCAGAATGATTAAAAATGTAAGCTTCCTAGAGGGCAGGAGCTAGTAGGACTTATAGGAGATTGTTTTTTTAATAGCGCTTCAGACATTTCAGTCCACTCACCTATATTGAACAATTAGGACCATGAGAGCCCTAGGAACCTCATTAAAAGTCCCAGGAATGAGTGCTGACTCTGACACTCTGTGATGGGTGTGAAGCATCGATGAACTGCTTGTAGGTATACTCCCGGCGGCCAGACATGCCAGAGAACAATTCTTGCAATGATTACCTGCTGAGATTTTAACTGATTTTCTATTGTGCAAATATTTCTATAAGGCTTCTGAAAGGATCAAACATCTCAACTTTGAATTCATCCTGAACTGAATAATGAATCATCATTACTAGGAAAGACTTAAGAGCAAAGTATGAGTAAAAAATCAGCCACCACCGTTCGTCCATCACAAGACTGGAAAAATGGAATTAAGCCAGAGTCTCTTTACTCACTCAAGAGCTCATACCTTTCTTAAAGCCTTGTGTTATTAATAATAATAATAAAAAACTTTGTCAGCTACTTGGATCCAGAGAGCATTCCAAGACCAACAGAAATGATTTCAGGGAGCCAAGTCTTCAGGGTTTGCATAATTGCTAAACATTGTACTTCTCAACTTTCATAAGACAAACCCATCTTCAAAATTTATTTATGAGATGAATAATTGAACCTGAAAATTTGATTCTGACATTTCCTGTCCTTATTGTGGACCTCTAAAGAGTTGTCTTAATCATGTTTTTAGTAGTGTCCAAGACTGACATTCTTCTGACTTAAACAGCAACCGCAGAAATTTTTTAGTGTAAGTGATCGCCCCGACATTGGCAACCTTGGGAGACTGCTATTGTGCCTTTCTCTTGTAGAGTCAGTCTGCAGAAATGTCAGGCTGGCATTCTTCTCCAGGCTTCCCCCACCACATCAATGCTGTGGAAGGTTTGCCTTCATGAAAAGTTTTTATGTGCCATGGACAAAAGATACTCTTTTTCATCGCTGTAAAAGTTATCTTGCCCAGGGATTCACATAGAGAGGGGTTGGGTGAGGCAGGAATGAACTGACTCATTGATATATCTTCCATGAACTCTCTGGATTGCTTTAGAGGGATGAAATTGAGCAGTTGAACGACTGTCTAAATTCCAAGGCAGGGAACTGGCTTAAGAACAACAAACACAATTTGGGCCTGCATAAAATAGAGGGCTTTCTAGGGGATCAGAAAAAACCTGTTTTGCACAGGTGTTACTCTGTGATCCAGAGCTATAGAGAATTTCACAGTGTGCTGTGGTTGCTGCGTTGAGGCCACAGCTGTTATCATTCAAGCCCCCTCTCCGCCCCCCACCATGTGTGGTGGTCTTGCATTGTTGCATAGATCCAAAGTAGGATGCACGTAGGAAAATAAACCAAAATATCAAGGTTCATGCCTGGTTCTAGAGATAAGGGGTAGCTTCACACCCATAGTTTAGTTTTGATCTTTTTAGTAGGTCTTTGGAGGGACAAATGTACAAGCAGAAAATGGTTTCTAGCATAAAAACCCTCTTGTTTTAGTGGTTACTAAATAAAGATCATACTTGTTTTAATTTTAAGTTAAAGTGGAAGGGAATATTAAAGGAAAAAACCTCTGGTGTTCTAGAGATCAACACCAGGGTCAGCAGAACACAGGTTACTGTTAATGGTATATTTAGGTATTATTGCTGTTAAAAGGTGGTTCTTCCTGAGCGTTAGAAGTCTTTTATTATTTTTTAAAATAAGAAATCATACGGTAGTTTAATGGGCATTTTTTTTCTTAGTGACACAAAAATATCTTTTAATTAGATATAAAGAAATATGATGATACTATCTAATATTTACTATCTAATTCTTACTAATCACAACTAGCCAGGGACGGAGCTAAGCGATGTATATGAACCTTTTCCCTTCGCCCTCACAGCGCCATGATGAGTATGGGGTCCAGGAGAGTGGTTTTTAAGATGGTGTGTCTGGTTTGCTGCACTTCTTGGGATGAAGAAATAAGGTATTTTCTCTGTGAAATGAACTTTAAAAAATGTCAGCAACAAATAACTTCTCCTTAGTTACTCAGAATGCCTCATTGAATTATTGGTGTGATTGCTTTTTAATTAGAAAATCTTATCACCTTATCCTAGGTGACATATCGTCAGTCTTAAACTCTGTTTTGGGTATTCATATCTTCCCAACTTTCTACACGGCTTTTCTTTTCTCACTCAATTCTATATAAATTGCTTTATAGTAATTTTCTGATATAACTATATTTCAGCACTTTTTCTTTTCTGTGTCAGTAATACCTTATATATTTGATTATTAAAGGGATTGTCAATTCTCCAAAGAACTGCTACATACTTATCTCTGTGTCAATAAATATGAATAGTTATTAATTCAAAGGTATTCCACACCTCTTATTTCTTTCATAAGTCCTTGTTTCTTAATTTGCTCTCCTATGTCCCACTGAGAAATATAGTTTTAAAATAATTTTAATGCAGTTTCTCAAATGTGGTTACCTACTGGGATTCTGTGGAGAGCTTAAAAAAGAACTGATATCAGGATCCCATTCCCAGAAATTCTGATTTAAGTGGTCTGTAGTCTGGCCTGCGTATTTATTTTTAAAATCTGCGTAGGTGATTTTAATATCCAGCCGAGGGGGAAGACCACGGCTGTAATGCCCTATCAATTCCAATCATGAGGTTAATTGGCTTTAAACTCTCTGCAAATGTGTAGCATTTCAACCTTTGCAATGATATTCACTTAAAATGACAATGATACTAATAATAAGCACGATGTCATAATAAAAATAATAGCTACTGAGCACTTCTTATATGACAGACACTAAACACTATGATTTATTTTATCTTCACAAAAATAATATGAGTTAAGAGTATTTTACAGATGAAGAACTTTTGGCACAGAGAGGTTAATTGCCCCAGGTCACATAGCTGGTAAATGACAGAGCTGAAGATTTGCACCAAGGCAGGCCAACGCCAGAGTCCACATTCACAACATTACATTGCTGTCTGTCATACCTTCTTCTTGGGACAATGACTCCTTGGGGCAATGACTTCTTGGGACAATGATTAATTTCCAATTACCGGAAAAAAATTGGTAACCAGTTACATGCATTTGCCTTGTTGCCTTTATATATAGCTCTGCACTGAGCAGTGTGATGAGGGAGGGCTTCTTATAGAGAATGACATTAAGGTGTATAAAAGATGTATCACAGAGTCATGAAAACTTCCAATCCAGTGTTTTTGGCAATAGCACTATTGATAAATGTACCCCTCCTTGAGAACCACCACTGTAATCAGTTTCCAATCTAGCAATCAAAGTTTTGATTAGTAGTGACAACTTCTCAAAAAACAAACATCATTATTTATTCAAATGAGTGTTTCTGTGCAAGTAATCAGCTCAGAAGACTATGTTTTTTTTTTCCCCCAACAACATTTTGTTGCTCAAAACATTTAAAGAATTGTCTTGAGATCTTAGAGTATGATTTTTAAAAGTTACCCAGGATAAGACATCATCCTTCGATGATGGGTTTAATATTTGGAAAATTCTAAAAGGTATTTAGGGTCAAGTATGGTGAGCAAAATGTGTTGATGAAAGTGACCTGAGAGTGTTTGCAGCTCTCACAACATGAGCTTTCTCGAATGGCACCTATCCTGTCGTTGATAGTCATCAAACAAGAGGAATTCAAGTGAATGTTCTGATTAATGATTGCCTTTGTAGAAATCCTTTCTGACTTTCTCCTCTGAAGTACAACATTATATAGCCATACTGCCTAGTTGTTGTTTTAGTTTGAAAATAAATTTCATTTTCTAAATGTCACTTAACATGCATGGATGAAGAATTTTCATAGTGTAGCAAAACCCAGTACCAGAGCAAAGTGGGAAGACCCCCTAAAGGGAAATGATTTTGAAGGAAGGAAAAGCCAAGGATTGCCTGGAGAAAGTTGGGGAAATGAGACTGGGACAGGTAATTTGTTGAAAACCTGGAGGCAGGAGGGAGTTAGTCATAAATTAGGGTGGGAAGCAGGTGCACTTATCTAGTTTGAGAACTGAGTGGAGGACTATAGGTCTCAATCCTGGCCATGTAGCAGCATCACTTGTGAAGTTAAAAAAATGATGACTGCTGAAGGCCCACGCTGGATCTATTAAACAAGGCTCTTTGGGGGTGGTGACCTGAGCCTCTGTGTTTTGTTTTGAAAACCTTCACAAGACATCTTAATGCATAGACATGTTTGAGAATCAATTTAACAAGACATAAACTTGGTTGAGTAAAGGGAGCCTGCAATCCTGTTTTCCATGACTCACAAAGCAATAGTGGGCCAGGTCAGGTTTCTGAGCAGAGGAGAAATAACCTCATGCAGGTTTTTTAGATACCAAGATGATGATACTGATTTAATATAAGAGAATCCAAAAGGTTAAATAATTGTCCAGGATCATCTAGCCAGTAAGGGCAAAGCTAAGGCATCATTCACAGGTCTTCTGATTTCAGTTTAATGTTTATGCACAGGGGCAGACCAGAGAAAAGAATTAGGGAATTTGTTGGAGAGTAGGAGAGGGAGAGAGGTTAGGATGATATGGAAGATATCTGTACATTGAGAGGGCCTTAGAGAGCAAGAGGTAAGAAAACTGAAAATTGAACACTCACCATGTGCCAGGCTGTATCTTGTTTAATCTCCCAGTACCCAAGAGAGCAGTGGCATTATATCTAAGGATGCTGAGCTCAGAGTGGCCAATAAGTTGCCCAAGGTCACACAGGAGGAGGTAAGATCTGCACCCACAGCTAGGGTTGCTGGCTCCAGAACTCACTCTCTTTTTACTACTCCATTTGGTCCTTTATTTGAGAGCAGTGTTTCTTCACCGAGCATAATTTTTCCTCCCAGGGACATCTGGCAAAGTCTGGCGACATTCGATTTGTCACTATGTGGGGTAGGTGGAGATTGCTACAGGCCAAATAAACTGCTCAGTAATGCACAGAACAGACACAACGAATTATTCAACTCAGAGTGTTGACTGAGTTTGAGGGTCCTTGATCTAGAACATGGTTGTAGCTCAGAAAGTTGGAACTGAAGGACAAGCTATGGGTAAGATGATGAAGTGGGTTTACACATTTATATATTAGTTAAGTGTTCAGTTAAATCCAGCTCTGTCTCATATCCTTTTGCCAGAGAGTTTCTTGAGCCTGAGGCTTTGCCTTCTATGTTGTAATCTAGTAACTGACCTTCTTATACCTTAATTGGCTGCTTCTCTACATAAGCCTTCCTTCTAGATCCCAGATGGGGTCAAGAATGTGCCAGTTTCTAACTACCGTTAAGGCATGGAAGCTTGTTACCCTCCATTTCTTTCCTTTTTTCTCCTGATTTTATTATTATTATTTTTTTTTATGGCCCATTGAATTCTTGGCAGATCTGCTAGACATTTGCTCCAAGTTTCTCTTTTCAGGCCTTTTGTCTGAGGGAGGTGGATCCTTGTTTACCAGGATCCCAGTGGAAACTATCAAGCCCAGAGGCCACAATAAGCAGCCATTTTTAGTCACTTTCCACCTGGGCTGAATCTGAGCCAGAAGATAAGAGGAAAAACATATCCCATTATCAGCCCCCTGAGCCATCTACTCCCCTGATTTCTCCCACGGATATTCTCGTTTCAACGCCAGTAAGCCCACATACTCTGTTTGTGGTGGCGTGGAGCCAAAATCCAGGTGTGATATTCCAAAGCATTCTTGTAGAGGAGTTTTCAGCTGGTATTTTGTTTACCTGCATTTTTGGCCAGGCTCATTCCTTTGGGAGCCAAAAGCTTACAGAACTGTAACATCTCTAGCTCTTACCATACCCGTCTATGAAATATGCAGGAACACAGACTTTACACAATGTGTCTGTGGCCTTTGGTGACCCCTTCATTGCCTTTATCATTCTTCAGGAAATTCCAAGAGATGGTGGAAACACCTCCTATCTAGCTACCACTCATTGGAAATCTGGTCCCCTCACAAAGTTCCTTGAGGTCCTTGGCAGTAATAAAGGTACTCTCTTTTTGTTCTTAGAGTTAGTTTCTATTTTTTAGTAGAAGACCCAAATATTTGTCTTAAGGTAGTCCTGAAGAAAAATCATAATTAATAAACTAGTTATGCATGAGTTCTAACTATCCATTCTAGAAAAAGACAAAAAAAAAATCTAGGTTTGAGTTTTATGGGTTTGACTTTGGGATAAGAATCTTCCCCCCAGTCTTTCCTCTTTGGCTTCTTGGGGGCCTTTGTGTTGTTTCTCTCTCTTTGGGGAATTGGTCGTGTGCTGTGGCTGGCACTGTGGCCCCTCCTGGGGTCATCTCTGCTACTGCTCCTTCTCTCTGATTCTGCCTTGGCCTCTGCGTCTGCAGGACAGTGGAGCAGATGGAGGGCGTGTGGAATAGTAGACAGAGACTTATGGCCGAGGCCTGCAGGCAATTCCTGTAGATTCACTCAATCTTACTTCTGTCATCTGAAAGAATGGGGATAACGTAATCTAGCTTTTTCACTTCACTTCTGAGTTAGGAGGGCTTTGCCTTGTTGACAATATCTAGGACAATGTGTGGTGCCTAGTAGCCACACAGTAAATAGATGTTGAGGGGATATATAAATCTCATGTAATAGTCTCCACTTCTAAATGAATTTAAGGTACCGCTTTTTGGGAGATGATGTTGCATTTTAAACTAGTCCATTTTTAGTCTACATAAGATAAAATAAAACAAATTGACAATATTTCTGTCCTGACTTGCTTCTGGTCCCAAGCCATGCAGCTATCAGAAGAACACAAGGAATGAGATGATCATAGATTTTTCCGTATCAGTTGCGAGGGGCCTTTCAACACACACTGGTTTTTTTTGTTTTTTTTTTTTTTTTTATTGGCATGCTTCTAGGGGAAAATGTTGATTACTATTTGTTATGTACTTTTAAAGGAAAATTCAGGGTATAGAACCTTTACCAAGAGGGTTTTTTTTTTAAAAGAGTTATTTATTTATGCATACAAGAGCTAGGGTGTAAGCCAGAGGCATGGGGGTGTGAGAGGATTCACCAGAGACAGAGTGGGGAACAGAACAGGCAGACTGACTGAAATACACTGCTGAGGAGAGCAGAGGGGCCAGCCAGGAGTGGTCTGCTGCACCATGTGGGAAGACCCTAGTTGAGGATAGAACTTGTGCTCCAGTGGCTGCTATAGCTTCGTAGTCCGAGACTTAACCTGTTGTGCCACCAGGGAGGTCCCTTTACCAAGAGTTTTTGCAATGCAGTTTTTGAGACTTACATGACGAAGAGAAATAAATGTAAGATATTCGGTCTTCCTAAGTTGACTGTCTTGCATTTCCCAATGACTTCACAGCAGGGAGAACCCTTGGCTTGGTTTACAGTTTGGGGAGAGTGAAAGTTCTACCGTCTGTGTCTGTCTCTGACTCACAGCATGGTGTACACACATACACATATACACACATCGGCACTGTGTCACCTCATTTGATGGCTGACCTTTTTGCTAGGAAAGTCAAGCTTCGGTACTTGCACATGCCTTTTGTTAAGAATCACCACTCTGCTTCTGTAGCATGTCAGATAACTAGAGCTTGCATTTATTTCAGTGTAGATTATGTAATGGTAGTTTTCCTTCTTGAACCTCCCTATGATTAAAACTTGAAATGTTAGGACATCTTCTGCCATTGGTAATCTGCCTGATTTTTCAGGAACACTTGAGACTTGAAATATTTAGAACTTTAGAAAATATTTAGATTTGAGATTTTGTACTTAGATTTCTAGGCAGGAAAGAAGGTGCATTTACTATGTTATGTAACACCCTCATTCAGTCTGTACCAGCATCCTTAGTTAATCAAGTTTTTGCAATGAAATTCATATTTATGCTAAAAGGTATAAATGAAAACTATAAATAGCCTTACAGAAATTCAGGTCAGATTTTTTTTTGCCACCAAATGAGTTTAGAAAACAAAATCTCATGGTTTTTAGCCAGTCTTATGTATTTGATTACAGAACAAGGATTTAGACTGGTATTTCAAGAACACAATCAACTAGCTTTATTATTTTAAAAAATTTCATTAAGAGAGAATCCTCATTTTATTCAGAGCCTTGTGGAGGAAGGTAGGTGACTTGCTTTGAGGTTCTTTTTATCCTCCACAGAAAGTCCTCAGTGTTTGTACTAACAGCCTTTTGAACATTAGCTCTATGTTTCTCTTGGTCCAGACTGTTGAAATGACCTGGATTCCACTAGAGGGCAGTTGGGCCTTAGCTCAGTGGACTCCTTGGTTAATGGATCTCGTCCTGTCATATCTGGGTCATTTTCGCTATTGACCACCACTCATCTCTGTTTCTATTCAGCACCTGTCTGTCCCACTTGACGTCACCCACATTTGTCAGTGATTCCCATGCTTACATTTTCAGCCTCGCCTACTCTTCTGCGCTCCTTTGCAGTGTTTCTACTTGGCTATTTAAAGACCATCCAATCTTGCTATGTTGGAAATTGAACTGAAAAGCTCTACCACCTGTCCTCCAGCCTCTACCTCTTGGGGAACATCTCTTCCTGTGTTCCTTGGCTCAGGGAAAGTCACCATTATCTACTCAAGCCTAGGAACTAAGTCTTCTTCCTTGACATGCTCCTTTCCAACATGATTCTTCATCAGATTCTCTACGTTTTAATTGCCAGTTATCTCTCATGAGTGTCTCCCTTTCTCTCTCCACAACTAGGTACTACCCACTTTAACTTGGCTACTAGCCACAAAACTGGTCTTCTAGCTCTAAGGCTATCTTTTCTTCCAGATTTCTTCTTATCCTCTGCATCTTGGGCTAACAGCCCTAACCTTTAAATCAACCTTTTTAAGTCATATGAAAGGCCAGTGTACTGAAGATGAAGTTTGCAAGGCCCAATTTCCCAAGGAGGTAGTAGGGGATCACAATTACAAGTGGTCCTCATTTTGCTTGGTTCCTGTATGTATGAATGTCAGCACCAGTTAGTTAAACACCAGTCCCCCAACACCAACCAATTTTCCGATGACATATTTCAAATTTTGTATCTTCACTCAGACATTTTCTTAGGGAAGTCTTCACCTCAGATATTAGATCATCTCACAGATACTCACAGCTCTCTGTGTCTTTTTTCCATGGAACTTATCAGAGTTTGTGATCATCTATATTTTCCTTCCTTCCTCCTTTCCTCCCTCCCTCCCCTTCTTTTTTTTCCCCTTCTTTTTGTCAATTAGCTTTTGTGACCTTTCTTGCTCATTACAGTGAAGATCATATCCTTTAATTACAGTCTTATCCCCAGTTGATAGCAATGTCTAGGAATTCTCAATAATGGCTAAGTGAATGGATAAATTCACAAAAACATCCTGTTTTTTAAATTAGTTACCACACTCTCCCAAGGTGTTAGCTGAAAAAAGGTTTTACACCTCAGGGACATTTACATTTCAATAAGGAACTTAAAAAGGAAAGGAATTTCTTTGGCATAAATTGTGTTTGCAACATGGACCATAGTAAAATATTCATTGATAGCATGACACATCTCTAGTGCCACAATTGATATGAAGGATATATTTAGGGGGACTGAGTTTTTCAGTATTTTAAAGAAAATCATTTGAATAATTCAGGAAGATACATAAGAAAAAGTATGTCATAATCAAAGTCTTACTCCCTCCTTGCTTATGTTCTTTTATTACTTAAATAATACGTGTATATATTTTTGTTTTAGATTCAACCATAAAGATGTTTGAAAAAACAAGGAATAAAAGGTAAAAACTCTTTCTACCTTCATTTCTTTTTTCCTCCCAGGAGAAAACTCATCCCATTGTCTCTAGTATCCCCTCTATGCGTTTTGTGGTTATATATGTACATGCGCTACATCTTCTTTCCCCCAAACACACACACAGAATAATGAGGGGAGAAAAAAGCTATTGAGAAGACATGAGGTTGGGAGCCACTACATGTGAAAATATCCTAGTAGGACTGTTAAGGAGAAGAGGAAGAAATATTTAGCTCAAAATTGTTTGAGTTGTTATAGTGGCCCCTTTCTCAGTGTCCAATTGCACAGACATACATTCACAGAGAAAAAGGAAAAAGCAATGCCCAAACAAATAAAAAACTATGAGAAAACCGCCAAATATTATGTCTCTTATTGTTCTGTGTCTATTTTCTTTCTTTAATGAAACTTAGAAGTCTTTTGACAAGAGTAAGAAGTTTACTTCATTCTTTTTTATATTGTCACAGTGCTTCATAATATAGATTGCACAGTACTAGCCCTTATTTACCATTCCTCTACAAGTGGACATTCTATTCCTCCAGTTTTCCAATTATAAACCATACTTGACTGAACCTCCTACTTTCATGCACATATTGATGTTTCTTCTGTGTAGATTCCTCAAAATGGAATCACTAGATCAAAGAGTTTGCACATTTTACCTTTTGATAGATGTCAAGTTGAATCAATTTATATTGTTTGAGTGTGCTTGTTCCCACTTGTCAAGACCTAATATTTCAACAATTATTTAAATTAAATAATGTCATCTGATAGATGAAAAATATTTCATTTTTGTTTTGGCTTGCTTTCCCATGATATATAATGTGGATGAGAGTCTTTCATGTGTTTAGTGGAGATATATGGTCCAGGGACTAAAATGCAGTATACAAAGTCTGTCCTCTTAAGGGTAGGGTGGTGGGAGAGAATGCAGACTTGCAAAGAAAATAAATGCACTAAGATGTTACCAATGCTACACTAAACTGCTTCCTTAAAGATATTGGGTAGTGGGGCAGTTTTTTAAATCAGTTATCTCCAAGGGAGAAAAATCGCAACTGACATTACATTTCAACTCTCTACTAGCCAATCCAAAATAAATTGAAAGTTGTTTACTGTATTTTAGCTTGATAGTTTATCCTTACATGTAACTCTTTGCATATTTAATTCACTATTTCTTTGCAACTAGTTTGAAGACCAGAGAACTAAGAATAAATACTTGAAATAATTTAGAGTTTCAATGGTGTTTTTAAAAATTGTATTCTTAATTGTAATGATGCTCTCACTCAGCTAGATCAGAGTGCTTTCACAGCTTACATGATCCTCCACTGCACACACATAAGTGGACACACACACACACACACACACACACACACACACACACAGTGCGGCAGACGCAGCCAAGCCAAGTGGCATTCATAAAGGACCAGACAAGATATGATGATGTGATGCCACATAGGAGAGGAGGACACTCCAGAGGAGGCCCACATTCGTGACACTCTATTAAAACTTATTTAATATATTAGAGATACAATTCACTAAGAACTATAGAGACCTGAGTAAGTTAGTGGGAGACTGAGTACCCACTTAAGTCTAGAGAGAGCGTTGATGCTTATGTATCCTTGTGGAAAATTATGGAACTCCTTTATTTTAGAAAAAAGTCCCTGAGAATTGATTCTTTCCTTCAAGTGGAAAGTAGGAGAGGTTGTTTAGCTTTACTGAGAGTGAGCTCTGGGTGGATTTAGGCTGGCAAAAGAGTACATAGTCTTAGGTTTTTTAAAGCCAATCCCAGTTAAACAGACTATAAAGGAGATATGAGGTAAGCAGGATTATTGGTCAAGTCAGTGCAAAGAAGTCCATATGCCTTCCTCCAGCCTTTATAACTGTGCTAAGTAAGATCCCCCAAAGTGGCGGGGGTGGGGGGTGGGGGGGTGGGGATGGTGTCAGAAATATGAAACTACGAAATATGATAGTACATGCAATGGCTTGTAAATTGTGAGACATAAGTCACAGTGATATTATTTTCTGTTAAACTGTAAATCCCAACCACAAGCATTGAATTTCAGTTATAGAATGGGTTTATACGCAGCAATCTACTTGGAAAAGACTTGCCTTAAGACTATGTTTACATAACAAACGTCTTATTTTTGTTTAGACTGCTTGTGGGTTGGTAGCTGAAGGCACCAACGTAAAGATTATGGGTCACTACCACACCACTTGTACCCTAAAGAGATCACATAGCAGCACCACGGAAATTCACAAATATTTTGTCAAGATAGATGCTGAAAACAGAGATAAACTCTGACCGCCATCTTGTGGAGGGATCTACCATTACCAAGTTAGACTGTGAGGTGGTGGTAGTGGGGGGAGGAGCTGAGGTGGAGATAAAAGCCCCAGGCACGTGTTTATTCTTACCTGAGGATTCTGTTAGGGACTGTAGAAGAAGAGAAAAAATCCCTCAGATACAAAATTTGCTACCTGGCAGGAGAGCTGCGTTACCTGAGACTGTAGAGGAGGTCCTCCCTCTATTTGATTCAGACTTCTATAGCATGGAGGATCAGGAGTAGCTTTAAGGGAACATTTGTCATTTCTTATCTCTCTGTTTCCAGATCCCCTAGCTTGGGAAGATATTTTTCTCACATTCTTTGGAGTTCAAAGAGCTTACCGAAGAACAGACACTCAATATTTATTCTTCAATATTATTCCATTATATACCACACCAGAGCACATTTGTTTTCACAACATTTAATTAGATTTCCCGGAAATGGAAAAGCCATTTGCTTTTTTATGGGTTTATTATCAGTATGAAACCCAAGAACCTTTCCAATATTTTAATACAAACCAGTCATACTGACTTAAATTAAAGGAATGTGTTCAAAGTAGAAATAACACTGATAAAAGAGACTTTTGATATGTCCCGGATAGCAACCAGCCTGACAGGATGACATGTTGTTGAAAGTGAATAAGACATGGTATCAAAGGAATATTTTTTTCTCTCTTGAAATATTTAAAGCATAGTTTGCTTTTCACTTGGCAGAACAACAACAACAACAACAAAGGAAACCACGTGGCCATTTTTCACTTTGCAAAGCATTCTTTACTGATGCCTGTCTAGTTGTTCTTGGATGGCTTTGGGGCACTGACACTGCATTCATCTTTTGAAAGTTCTCCACCAGGTCCAAGTAACTATTGATCCCAGGAATGGGTGAGGCACATTGTGTCTTCCATGGTTCAACGTTTTATTTGTAATGTAGCGTGCTCAGGAACATACCTGACTGAAGACTTTCTTTCACTATCAGGACTATAGCACCTTGCAGGACTACAACATTCTATGTTTCCAATGTGAGTTAGCAGCAGTACTTACCTAGGGTGATGCCTGCTGCACAGTGGGTGCAGAATTAATGCTCCAAACAGGAGGATCTAGCTAGTGATATTATCTTCAAAAGTAGGTCTAACTATGCACTTAAATTCTTCTATAGATTTTAAAAACATCCCACGGCCCCCTACCCCATCCCCAAGCTGGAAACACTGATTCAAATTCTGCTCTATTGTCATTTGGACCAGACAATTCTTGTCTTGTAGAGAACTGTCCTGTGCATTGTAGGATGTTTAGTAACATCCTGGTCGTTACCTCCCAGATTCCAGGATCATTCCCTAGTTGTAAAAACCAAAAATGTCCTCAGACATTGACAAATGTCCCTGGGGGGAGAGGGGAAAACTACTCCCAGTTGCATATCAGTGCTCTAAACTGCACGTGGTTGTATGGAACAGGTCTGAGCTTCGACACAAACCTTAGTGCACAATGGTAATTAATACAAAAAGTTTGGAAATGCTCTTTTGACCAATAATCTATTCCCTGACCACAGCATCCTCTGAGGAATAGTTACAAAAAGTTGAGAGCAAATAATGAGCAATTAGCCAGGGAAATGGTTCCTATTTGCTTTAAAGATTTAAAGAAAAGAACAGTCACTCGTTAAAAAAAAAAAAAAAAAAAAAAAAAAAAAAAAAAAAAAAAAAAAAAAAAAAAAAAAAAGAATAGGAAATTAGGAGACCTTTAATCCTGCCTCAGCTATTAACCAGCCTTGTCTCGTTGGGAACTCTCTTCAATCAGTTGATAAAAAAGGAGGCTAAACTAAAGGATCTAAGAGGTTCTTCCATCCTTCAGGTGTGAAGAAATTGTGAATTTGTTTATCTGATGAATAACCATTTTCCTCTAATTTTGCAGAGGAGGAACAGGACTTGGAAGGAATGCAGTGCAAGAATCAGGGAGTTGAAGATGAGGAATAAGGTAAGGTAGATAATGGTGCACAGGGATGCCAAAGTTCAAGATGAGGGTACTGGATTTTGTGCAAAAGTAAAATCAGAAAATACAAGGAAGTAGGACGCAAAAGCCATAAAGTTTTATTTGTGTGTGTGTGTGTGTGTGTGTGTGCGCGTGTGTAGGTTTTTAGTGGGGGTGCTGAGTGGGTCACTGCTAGCAACCGAGTCAGTGTCCCCATGTCTCCTCAGGGGACAGGGTTTACTCAGGAGAACAGTCTTTCTTGGAAAGTATGAAAACCCTATCATGACTGACAGCAGTGGATATTCTTGGATGTGCATAGAAGCGCTTATTGGAGCCATTCAACTGATTCAAGTGCATTTTCTTTTGCAGATGTACTTGTCAAAACAGTCCATAAATACTATATCTTATGAAAACTGATGTCATGATTTATTGCCTAAAAAAGGGAAAATGGCTGAAAGTATCTTATATTCAATAACAGAGAAATCAGGGTAGGACAACTCTAGCTGGTATTTTAATGTTAGCAGAGTTTTTCCAGCCATTTTGGGTTTGATAAAAGAACAAGCTCATTTTATGAAGCAGTTTTACCTTTACTTTCCAAACATTATATGTATTTGAAAGGAAATTCAATCCATATGTTTTTGATTAATTTTACTTAAATCATCAAAATATTATTTCTTAAGAACTGTTTGATGTCTAAGAAGTATTTAAGTCCTTTGAATAATTAAAAAAATGTATATTTCTCTTTAAAACAGGAAATCACTTTTTAAAGAGTTTCAATGGGTTTGGACATAAATGAGATTCAGACTTGAAATCTTGACCCTGTAAGATTAGGGCAAGTCTGAAACTTGCCAAAGTAGACTCTCCCACTCCTCCCTAAAAGTTAGTACCTTCTGATATTATATTGTAAGCAGAAATACTTGGGCATTGTCCAACAGAGTGAAATATTTTATTATAGTTTTCTCCCAGTCATAAGGTTCATAACCTCAGTAAACCTTGACTCCTCTCTCTCTCTTTTTGCATTGACATTCTGTCAGGTAAGTCTCTGAAATCTCTATCTCTTTCAGGTACCTCTACCCAGCTTCAGGCTTCTAGAACCTCAGGCCTAGGTCAGAGCATATACCATCTATTGGAACTCATGCCTCTCTTTCTTTGGTCTCTCCCTAAGCCAATCAAATGTATGTGATGCTGATTTCATTCCTCATCAAATTCCCAGGAAGTCTTCACTGAAACCATCTCTCTTCCAGTAAATTAAAGTAAATTCCTTTAATCTGCATTCAGTGGTTCTCTGTACTCACTGACCCCAGCTTATTTTTTCCTTTTGAAAAATTAGTTACTAAACTTTTTATTTGTGTATTTATTACTAAGCTAACATTGCCTTACAATACTGTACACAATCTGAGGCATAGGATCATACCGCCTCACATTCGTGTCATCACATCACACCCACTCCCAAGCATCCACAGTCCTCCAACACAGTCCATTTTACTCCCTCTCTACTCTGTTTGTTCCCTCCCCTCCCCATCTTGTAGCCTCAGTTTGACACTTAGATTTCTTAGGTTTGTTATTGGTTTGGTTTTGTCTGATCATTTATTTCATTTCTCTATATTTCACAAATAAGTGAAACTGTCTAATATTTGTCTTTCTCCTTCTGACTTAGTATTATCGCCTTTAGTTCCATTCATTTGATATCTGAGAGATCTTTCTCGTACTCATTCCACGAGAACCAGTGCAAGTGTCAGCTCCTCTTGATCACTTCTGCCTGTGTCCCTCTGAATTGGTATTTGTGCTTACGCTGCTCCATAGACTCCTTCACTTCAATGTATCTATGTCTTGTGTGTGCACTTGCATGAGAGACTTAATGCTGTTGCAGTGGTTTTTCAAGTTTAGTCCTGGACCACACCATTAGTATCATCTGAGAATTCTTTAAAATTGTAATTTATTAAGCTCCACCCCAGGGCTGCTGAATCAGAAATTCCAGGGATGGGGTCCAATACTCGGTATTTTCATGAGCCTGCGCTGTGATTCAGATGTGTACTCCAATTTGAGACTGACGGTTGTCAGGACAAGACAAAGTTGTCCTTCTTTGTCTCCTCCTCACTGCCAGGACAAAATTGAAATGTAGAAGTTACAAAAGTTCTAGATAATTTGAATTTTTTTTTAAATTTAATACACTGCTGAGGGGAGCAGCGGGCGAGGCAGGAGAGGTCTGCCGCCATGTGGGAATCTCCCCGGCCGGGCTTCGAATTCTCGCCGCTGCCGACAGCTCCACAGCGCAGCGCTTAACCAGGGAGGCCCTAGATAATTTGAATTTTAAGACAAGTTGCCAGTGGCATGTAAAAAAGAGAATGGAAGTACTTTCAAAAGTTTGCTATGCAGTTTTAAGAAATAAATAGCTGCTATCTCTCACTAATTGCCTTGGAGGATTAAATAGCTTATATGTTTATTAATGATCCTTTCAAGGAGAATTTCATTTCATTTTTTTTCTTTTTCCTTTCTTAAGGTTTTTCATGTTCTTCAGCAGCGAGTAAGCAGATGATAGTATTTAGCACATTTTGTTTCCAATATTCTTGAAATTCTAAATCTGTAGTTTACAGATGATTTTTTTATTGGAGATTATATACTTGGTGGCCATGTGTGAGCCTGGAGAATAATTTCCTTTTCTTCTATTTCTCATCAAAATCTTTTATTACAGATTAGAATTCTTACCAGAGACGAAAGTTGCTACAGAACAAAAAACTCTAGAGCTATGCAGAAAAATAGACCTATGCATATATCTATATACCAATAGGGGGAAAATTATTTCAACTTAATTTTTTTCAAGAAATGTAAATAGCACATTCTTCTCTTTCATACCCACTTCCAATCATCATCAGTTTATAGGATTCAGTGCTGAAGTGAGCTTTAACTCAGGCATATTTTTTAGTGCTCCACAATAGAATCACACAGTTAATGGTAAACTTTATAGAGTCCCCGGGCCTGGCAACCCTATCCATCAGGCAAGTCCATAGTTTCCCTGAACCAATCTGACAGTGGCCTAGGTGAACCTAGGCCGATGGCAGAGGAGCCAAAGGTTCACTTAATTTCCACTGTAATAACTAGTGAGACTGTTTTGATTTTTGTTTGTTTTTTTAATAGCAGCAACAAGTCAGCAGAACACTGGAGAAAAATTTGTGTTTTGTTTTCAGACAAACCTGGTATTTGTCTATTTTTCCTTTTGGAACACATTTCCTACTATCTGTCTTGAGGGTTGTTGAAGGAAATATGGATAATGTGGCCCAGTGTAGATGCTCAAGAAATGGACTTGTCAGTCTCCGAAAGTTACTGTTTGTAATTATAAATTTTAACATCAATGACATCATCTTTTGCCTGAGTTTTTTAACTTGAGAGAGCGCTGCGTGTAATTTTTGTCTTCTAATAGTCATTGTGTTGGATTAATTAAACGTTCATTTCATTTATTGAAATGTAGCTCTTGAGCTTCTAGAAAGCAGTTTTATAACTACCTCAGTACTGTCATTTACCCAGAATCGAGTCTGTGTGGACTTTTTTTCTTTCACTCAGGAATTGGGGCATGTGTGATTTCAGTCAGTGGTGAGAAAACTGAATTTGTGACTATAATTATCCTGTTGTCCAAACTGTCCAGGCTAGGATTGCGGAAGCATCCTTTGTCTACATGCTGAGATTTTCCAGAACTGATTATTTCCTTCATCTATCTGTAGTTTATCTAAAATTTCCTCCATTAAAGTTAGTGTTTAGTCAAGGACTTAGATTTCTTATTCTCTGTTGAAGGAGAATATAAACTGGAAGTAACGCCTTTTTCCCTGCAATATTCTCTAAACACATTAGCCAAACTAACTTATCAGACCAGCAAGGCTGTACTTAATAAAGAATAAGGAGCTTAATGAATAAATGCACTAAATATTTGTTTTAGTTGAGAAGGCCATTTGGAAAGGATGGCCAGGAGAAAAACAGGCAGACTAGAGGGGTGGGCCTTGGGCAACTAGGGTCAGTGGCAACTTCTAAGATGGCTCCCAGTGATTCTTGATCTTTGTTAATCACACTCTGAAATTTTCCTTACCACTTGGATAAGGGTTGTCTTTATTACCAATAGGACATTGTGGAAATGATCCTGTCATTCCCAAAGTTAGATCTCAAAAGACAATGGAACGTCTGTCTTATTTACTCTTAAATCAATCATTCTGGAGAAAACCAGTTGCCACCTTGTGAGAATATGCAAATAGCCCTATCAAGGTTTCTTGTGGTGAGGAATGGAGACCTTCTGAAAACAGTCAGCATTAATTAGCTGGCATCTGAATGAATCTAGCCCTAGTGAAACCTTCAGAAGATTGTAATCCAAGCTGATATCTTGACTCCCACCTCATGAAAGAACTGAAAGCCGAACCATCCAGCTAAACCACATCCAAATTCTTGACCGATAGAAACTGTGTAAGACAATAAATATTTATTGCTTTAAGTCACTACACTTTGGGGTAATTTGTTAATGTGAGGTCCAGCATGTGATACTAGATTCCTGGAAGAAAAGAGCAATGCTAAGAAAGGGGATTTTGAAAGGGAAGATCAATGAGACCGAGTACAGACATTCTTACACTTTATAGAGGATATATGGAGATAGGACTGGTAACAGTGCTGGGTGTGAGAGAGAAAATGAATTTAATATTCAATTCCCAGAGTACATGGAAAAAAGAAATAAAGGCAAGAGGATGAGTATTAGTTTGGAAAAGTTTCTTGAATTAGAAAACTTGAAAATGAATCTATCTTTCAATACTAAGTGAAGTTTTGAAAATTGAATTTTACTTGAGCAAGCCTTGGATTCATCAAACGGTGGGACCATAATAATAAAAGAAGTTGCTGGAGATCCTTCAGACTTTCTATTTTTTTCTTCACACAAGATGCTAGTTAAAGCTACCAGAGACTGTATCTCTCCTTTTAAAAGTCAGCATGCCAATGAAAGCAGCAGTTTCCCAGGTTTGGCAAAAGATTTCATATCCATTTAAACAAAAGTGGCTCTTTTTAAAACTATCTTGTATTAAACTATGAATCACTTTTGTAACTCTAGGAAGGACTTAAGGGATATATGAGCTTTAGGTAAGTAAGCTTTGTATTAGAAATTAATTTTTTTTAAAATTAACAGATCACTTTCTTTCCACAAAGTTTTATCACTATCCACTTTTTATGTGTTTTAGGCTGAGAAAAAGGATGAGTTTTTGGAAAAGGGAAAGACAGGAAATCAGTAGTGATTCATCCCACTTTTTCGCATATTTCCCTGACGAGTTTTAATTACAAATCTGTGTCCACTTGTATAACAAAAACATTAAAGGAGGGTGTTTTAAACGGAGTCTTTTTATTAATCATGTATTTGGTCTTGTAAATAATACACGCAAGTACCTCCTAGTTACGTCAGTTGGAGAATTGATTAAATAACTAGCTGTTCAACTGGGAGGAAAGAGTTTCTTGCAATTTTATATGTATTTTTAAAATAGCTATGTAGTTTCTCTTGTGCTATTTAATTTTTGTAATCATTAAGTGTATTAAAATTTAGAATTTCTTTAATTGATTTTTAATTTTAATGATTCTGTCTTCTTTTATATTTAATGGCAATTTTTAGGACTCTAAAGATAGTTTTCTATGCCACAGAAAGTCTTTTGAGAGAAGGACACTTTTATTTGAAAGAAATACACTTTGTTATTTCTAAGCCCCTTTGATAACCACTGAAAATGGTTTTACTTTAGCTTTCCCTTCAGCCTAATTCCTTTCCCCCTTTGTTTCTATTAGGATGAGGTAATCCTGGGTTTGTAGAGTCTTTTGTTATGGAAATGACTGTGACCACACAGACACAGCATAATATTTACTAGAATAAGAGAAGGAGAAATATCAATAGTGCTGCTCACCAAGAATTTGAAATAGTTAATCCTTCATTTCCAGAGAGAAAAATACCTCTTAATATGTTCATCATTAATTTGGGTGACTGAAACATAGTGTCTGCACGTACATTGTGAGCCAAAATTGAATAGGAGGAGAGAAGTGAAATTCCAAAATTAATTATGACAAGTAGGCAAAATGGTTTCAAGTTAAGAAAGCCAGATGCTTGGACAATGCATTAATGTAATGCAGGACATTCATGAGTAGAGTAAGAAAGTTACAAGGAGTTGAACAAGTTCAACAGACTAGTTGGGGAATGTGTGAACACACTACCTAGCTCAGTAGTTGTAGCCTAGACTTTAAAGCAAGGATCACCTTTTTCTGTAAAGGGCCGGACGATAAATATTTTACTCTCTAGAACCATCAGGTCTCTGTTAAAACTGCTGAACTTTGTATTTGTTGTGGAAAACTGCCACAAAGGATATGTGAACTGCATAGAGGGTATGACTGTGTTTTTGATAAAACTTTATTTGTAGAAGCAGAGTGATGACCAGGTTTGACCTGTGGGTCATAGTTTGCCAATTCCTATTCTATAGTGTTGTTTTTTTAGTTTAGTTTACTTATTCGTTAATTAATGTACCTGATGTTTGAAGCTGCTTATGAAATATCTACACAACGTTAAAAGCTTAAAAATGCATATGGCAGAGGCAAGGGACACTGGGATCTGTAGAGATTTTCTGAGTAGGAATGGGTTTGGCTTATATTACTTTCACTACTTTCATTGCTAACACTGTGGAATAACTTGGGAGCAAAAGCAGTGACAGTGGATCATACCATTTCCATTTCAGTGACTACTATAAGAAATCCGTGCTGAAGACCTATATAGATTCCTTCTGTAATGGCATTGGTGAGAACCTTCCAGGGCTAGCTGCCAGCATATAAGTGATCATTCAGGAGAGATTATGTTCAATTCTCATCTGACTTTATGCAAAAGCGATCTTTTCACTGGCATAGGACACTTTCAGATGTCCTGCGATAGAAAGAGGGTCCCTTGACACCTAATGGGGTGATGGTAGGGGAGGGAAATGTCCTGAATCTATACTGGGATGTGACCAAAAAGGATTAACTCAACCCATCCCCCACCCTTCACCAAGTAGAATGGGAAGAAAACATGCCCTCTTTAACTATAAAAATACAAGTTTTTGACTTTATAATTCCACCTGCAGAAATCTAGCCTAATAAAAAATTTAGAGAAGCTGCTAAAGATTTATACAATATTGATTTTGATCAGCTTCACCTGATCAAAATCTCCCACATACGTGCTCTCCTTTCCTCTCTCTCTTTCTCCCTCTCTCCCTCCTCCCCTCCCTCCCTCCCTCCTTCTCTCCCTTTCTTTGCCCCAGTCCTTTCTTTTACCACCTTCAATTGACTAGGATGTCAACACTCAAGGTAACCTTGTAAGTGACAGGTTGAAAATGGCAGAGTGTCCATGAGCTTGGCTTCCTGAATGACCATGAGGAGGTGAGTTACCCTGTTGATGTGAGTACTCATCTAGAACTTCCACATAAAGGAAGAAATACCTCTATGGCTTTCAGCTACTGTGGTGGTGACTGATAGGAGAACAGATGTGAGTAACTGCAGGTGAAACATACAGAGAAACATTTGCTTGGGGGCACAGGTGGTGTTTTTTATAGGAATTCAAAGGTTTTCATGAATAAATAGGAGTATAAATGAGTAAAATTTCAGCTACTGTTCAAGTTATTCCATTTGTTCCCATATGTTATGGTCTGAGGAAGTTTGGGGTACATGTATTTTAAAAATTCTGTACTTTTATCATATATTTCTTTTTTTTTTAAAGATTTATTTATTTATACACACATGCTGGGGTACAGGCCAGAGGTGTGGGGGTGGCGAGAGGGTTCACCAGAGACAGAGTGGGGAGCAGAACAGGCAGATCAGAAATACACTGCTGAGGAGAGCAGCAGGGAGGCAGGAGAGGTCTGCCGCACCATGTGGGATTCTCCCTGGCTGGCTCCACAGCACAGCGCTTAACCGCTGCACCACCAGGGAGGCCCTATCATATATTTCTTAATTGGGAGAGGCAGGGGAAATACAGATACATGATAAAATGAGAAAATATAAATAAATATTAAAAATATGGGCTATGGACAGCATGTATTAGAATAGAAGATAAAGACCTAGGAAAGATACAACACCCATGAGTTGTTGAATCCTAGACAATTTCTGAAAATTGAGGTAAATTAGCTCTGAGATTCCTAGCAATCAGAATAATTAAATGATTAGCACACCCTTTTCAAATATGCCCAAATGTTTCTTTTAAAAATTATTCTGTAAGGAATTTCTCAATGAATCTTTGTGTGTGTGTGTGTGTGTGTGTGTATGTATGTATATGTGTAATGGAATACTACTCAGCAGTCAAAAAGATAAATTCATGCTATTTGCAGCCACATGACTGGAGCTAGAAGGGATTATGCTAAATGAAATAAGTCAGAAGGAAAAAGAGGAATATTGGATGGTTTCAATTACAGGAGCAATATAGGGAAACTGAACTGAACAAAGGTTCAAGAAAAAGGCAAAACTTATGAACTGACCATAGATCTGAGGCATACAGCAGGGGAGGAGGAGGGGGAGGGGTCAAAATGGGAGGACAGAGCTCAAGGGACTATAGTAATGGTTCATGGGTGATGTGGTGGTGAGAGATTTATGGGGACTACACCTGAGGGGAGAAATCAAATATTGTACAAATATGAACAGTGATATAAGAAAATAAATCTATAAACAAATGAATCTTCATACAGGAAAGAATGTCTTTAGTAATACCCCTAAGAAAATACCAGAATGAGATTTACACTGAAAGTTCTATCCTTCATTAATAACCTTGTTTTTCATGAGGTGTTTTTTTTTTTCCCCACAAATTCAACAGCAGGTAATTTTCAGGAGCTTTCCCAGAAGAAACTGCTGTAAATGCCCATCTATTTATATGTCCACAAGTCTGTCTGTAACAACAACTAGAGAATATTAGCTTCTCCTCTATTGCCTCTCAGTCTTGTGGGAATATCTTTCACTGACAGAGTTTAGCCAGAACCCTAGTTGAAAGAGGTTGTGAGAAATGTATCTGTGGGTTTCACCCTCATGATGGTGAGAACATAGAAGGAGAAATGTTGTTGAGTGGATAGCACCCCATCGGGTATACTGCCGAAGATTATGTGGCAGATAGACAATGTGGTAATTCTACAGACAAACCAACAAATAGGTAATTATACTATTATTTGTTAAAAAAACCTTAAAAGTAAACCTATGTAACAATGTTTACATGTAAAATGTAAAGGAACTAAAGATACACGTCAGTCTGAGAACAAAAGTATGTCAGGGCTAGGAGAGGAATTTTGTAGGACCAAGAGAGACTTGTACATTATCAGCATTGTCTGAAGTGTTCAAAATATGAATTTTTATGTAATGTTTCTATAATTGAAAAGAAAAAAAGAACGAACAAAGCTATCCTGGGATAATTAGTACCTTGGCATAATAGTTTAAACTAATTTCTATGATATTATCTTGACAGCTTTAAAGACAGTGAATGGCAGAAAGCTTGATCTCTAGTCCAATTTCTGCATTAGCACTATATGGGATGACTGTGGATTAGCAATTACATATTCCTAGGGCTCTGTCTTCCCAGTTGTGGAACAAGGTGATTGGGTTAGATGGTTTCTAAAATCCGACTTGGCATGGATAGCCAAAACCCTAGGGTTTGTTGGAGAGAACAGTTAGAAGCTTGGGACAGTTCTAGGTCTGGGAGGAGAAGACCCTATTTTGATTGTCTCTGGGAAGCAGGAGGAACTGTGTGAGGCTACTAAGAATTTAGAAAATCTAAGTGTGGGTAGTTGATGGCAACTTTTACATTTTACTTTTTTACTGTAATTTCACTGAAGTTCAGCTCTCTCAGTCTGAAGTTCAGACTCACTGAAGTTCAAGTCTCACTGTGAGAGACTTGAAATTACATGGAGAAATATGTCCTTTTATCTATGAACTGGGTTTATATTTAGCTAATTTGCAACAATTAACTTTTTCTTTTTGGAGGGCATCCTTTATGGTTGTTTATTCTGTCTGGATTGTTAAATATTACTCTGAGCCATTATACCCTTGTAGGTCAAGAAATGTAATTCTTTTTAAAAATTTCTACTAGGAATGACCTAGATGCAAAGTCTTGAGGTTTCACTTTTTTTTTTTTTGTGCTATTCAGGAATCAAATTTTATAAATAGTTTACATCAGAGTGGAGGACTTAACCTTTTAGGGTCTAAAAGACTGAAAGTGAAAGTGAATATCCTTCAAGTAAAAGTGAAACGACGTATTATTTGCACAAAATCCTAGGAGAACAAATAAATAGACTAAATAGCATATCTACTGAAAAAGTCATAGCCAAAAAAACCCCAAACATATTAACAAAATTCAGATGTAATGATCTAAGTTTTCTGTTACTTCTTATAATATATAATATATACATTCATACCATTTTCTAAGTAGTATTATTTACTTTTGACATTTATTACATATCATTAATGTCCCAATACTACATGGTATGTAACAATCTTTTAGTGACAATGCTTTAAAAAAATTCTAGAAAAATGTTCATGAGATAGACACACTACCTCTATTGTACTAATGAAGCACCTCCAATAAAAATTTTTAGAAAGATGGATGATATAGATATAGGGACAAAAAAGGAATTGTGTATTTTCATAAATGCAATAGGCAATATTCTTAACATGCTAATTTGTCCCAAATTGATTTGTAAATTCATCTCAAACCCAGTCAAAATATCAATACTCTTTTTTTGGACGATCTAATTCTAAACTTCATGTGGAGATTGTGAGTATCTAAAGAAACCAGAACTGTTTGGAAAAAGAACAAAATTGGAAGACTTATACTGCACATTTTCAAGACTAATATTGAAGTTCTAATAACTTGAGTGTGGTATTGTTGTAAAGATAGACAAATAAATTGAACAGGATAGAGGGTTCACAAATAGATTCATACATGTGTGTTCATTTGATTTTCCGAAATGTACTACATGTATTAAAATGATCCAATGGAGAAAGAATGATCTTTTCAGTAAAGAGTGGTGGCACAATTGGATAGCTGTGTACAAGGAAATGAACCTCTACAACTATTTTCAACACACTACATACTACAATCTAATTTCTACATATGTAGAAATTAACTCAAAATGGATCACAGAGCTAAATATAAGAGCTAAAACTATGAAATTACTAAATGAAAACATGAAAGAAAAATCATATAAAACATTTGAGGTGGGGAGCTTCTTGAGACTAGGGAGCCATGCCATTATTCATGTATTCTCTCTCTCCTCAGTACCTATCACAGCACATGCCTAAGGAAGGCATCCAATACCTAAGGAATGATGGAACCAAAAGAGATCCCGTTCTGTGGCTCTGAGAGTCCCAATGAACAGAGAACCTAGAATAGTTCTCTTGTATTTCCCATAGATGGGATGAATATTCCCTCAGGACTGGACTTCACTTCTTTCATTTTGTGCTGGTGGAGAAAGGGGATTGACATATCTCTGCTCCTATTGGGTAACTCTCTGATGCTCTTGAGCCAGGAAGGGTTCAGGGACAAGAACAGGACAGGACTCAAAGACAAAATTTGCCATTCCCTTGGGATGGTAAACAAGAAGTTAAACAAACCTGATGATTCTAGTCCCCAGATACTTGCTGACATAAGCTTTCTTGGTCCATTGTTTTTATTACTCATTTTTTTCCCCCCAGCCCAGGTATTCCTAAGTTATCTCTTTACAACTCATCAAGTTGGATGCTATGGAAGAAAGGAGCTACAGACCATGAGACAACATTGGCTCACACTGGAGCTGTGTGCACACAACCTCCATGAGGTGTTCACTTTGGAGATGGTTGTGAACCCTGTATGACCATTGAGATACTGCTGATTGGTGCCCACAATTAGCAAAAAGAAGTGGACATTAGCCCAGTCCACTCCCCTTGTTTTCTCAGTCAATAAATTTCTCAACCCCCAAACCTAAATCTTATCTAGACTTTTAGCCCTGGCACTTTGGAGAGTCTCTTATCCTCAGAGAATTCTCACGGGAACTCTCTTTCCTTGATCTCTAATCAATCAACAAGACTCCTTGCTTGTCCTCACCAGTTTCTGTGGAGTCCTCTTTTCAGTCTTAACCAGAGGGTCTCAAGAGCCCTTTCCCAGCCTTGGAACCACGTTCTTCTGTCCATCCCTCTGGGGCTGTGGACAGTGGAGCAGTGGACAGCAGCTGGTTCTCTCCCAGCTTATCCAACCGTGCTGTTGAGGGGTGGGGTGGGAATAGACTCAAGGACCCCAGGATCCGATCCTCTCCTATGTCCAGTGACATCCTGACCCTTGGGATCAGCTCACAGCATTTCTGATTGAAATATTGGGGATCCCAATTTTGGCCCATAGTGTGGTCTCTTTTTAGCTCTAGGTGATCGTACTCTAGATTGGATCCAGTGACGCTCTCCCTGGCCACCCAGGCTGACTCTGAGAGAACACAGCTAGCCAGAGTGCTGACGTTGACCAGTGAGAGGGTGGCTCAGTCTAGGGTAAGTGTTGTTCCCAAGGAATATAGTGAAGTGCACTTAAATCACCATAAACAAGTAAAATATTTATTTTTAAAGTATGCACAGGAAGGATGCGATACTATTTTTATAAAAAAGGCACACTTTCTTCATTTCCTGTTCTTTGAATTAGGAGCCTCCAATTTATTTTGCTTATAACCTAAAAAAGCCTTAGGAAGAAATACTGCAGTCGGGAATTTTTCCTTCTTTGTAGTCTCACCATTGTGCTACCTCTTTCGAAGCATAGGCAACATCTTCACTTTAAAAATCAGCTTGTCCAGTCTCTGAACTAGATCTGAGTCCTCATGGGGAACTATAATCATTTAGCAAGGAAAGTCTCACTCAACAGTAATATATTTGTGGCTTGAGTGCATAGGAAGAGCAAATGGTTGAAAACAAGGAGGGTCACTTTTGTCAGAAAAGTCTCAAGTGCACACCTTGCATATAGATGAATTTCTTATGTATGCCCTCTTAGAATCCTAAACTTCACATCTTTTTCCTAGGTCATTTTTCATTCTTCACCTTTGTGGTTCATACATTGTTTTATGACAACATGTGTTTTACTTCCAGGGATACTTTTTCCTCTTTCCCTTCATGGAACGCCAAAAGAGTACGGCCAGGTAAACAACCTTTATACTATGGGGGTTTATCGTTTTCTACAAATTTCAGAGCAGCTTTAAGAAGAGCTAGCTTTTTATTTCAGACAAAGAATGTCAATAATTTGTATCATCTTCTCATCTTATGAAGCATTTTAAACTGCTTATGACCAAATCAAGTTTTCTAACATGGAAGTGGACATGTATTTCTCTTTGACCTCAGTAAGACATATTATGTAAAGTAGGAAAATGAACACAAAGTCAAGCAAAAGAAGGACTTGGACAATCCCCTTTAATGCTCAAAAATCGATGGACATTTATTCTGTGAATTTCAAAGAAATGAGATTTTACACTGCTGCCATGTTCTCATTTACTGTTTCAACAGGAGGATTTCATGTACACTATTGTTCAAAAGTCCACTTAGGAAGTTATGTGTATAGAGAGACTATTAAAAATTAGAGGCAATTCTACCTAAAGTTGGCAGTAACTTCTTTGTGTCTGACTTGTTTTCAGTATTGGAGTTTTATTCTAGCTTAGTCTGCTTGGAATGCTATAATAAAATACCACAGTCTGGGAAAATTAAACAACAAATATTTATTTTTCACAGTTCTGGAAGCTGAAATCCAAGCCCAGGTTGCCCAGTAGATTTAGTTCCTGGTGAGGGTACTCTTTCTGGTTTGTAGACAGTCACCTTCTTGCCATATCCTCCCACGATGGAGGCGGAGAGAGAGATCATTCTGTGGTCTCTTCCTCTTCTTATAAGAACACTAATGCCAGCAAAGGAATTTCCACCCTCATGTGCTCATTTAAACTTAAGTACCTTCCAAAGGACGCACCTCCAGATATCATCACTGTGGAGATTAAGGCTTCATATATGAACTTTTGGATGACTCAAGCGTTCAGTCCAAGGCACACCTGGCCACAAGGCTAACAACCTGAATAAGATTTCAATTGTACTTATTGGTCCCAAGGAGTAAATAGGTTTGTGAATTTTAATTCTAATGAATTTGCCCTCAAGGGAAAGTTATCCGATTGTGATTCAAATCCAGCATGCAGAACGGACTATGTTAAGCGTTTCTCAAATATGTTGGGGATAACCTGAATGCACATTTGCAGGAATAATTTTTTTAGAACTGTGTTGGTCTGGAAGGCTTTTCCCATTTACTTTTTGATATAAACAAATTTTTTTTCAGCACTTTCCAACAACTTGACCTACATTTTTCATAGTCCAAAAAAAATTAAGTGAAAAAATAGCAATCAAGAATAATTGATTTAAGACCAGAAATATTTAAGAAAGGGTATCTTTTAGAAACTTCTATTTATCAGACTAAAATGTATGCAGTACCAACAAAGGCTGTAGTATTTTATTTCAGTCCACATTTAAAATGGCCTGAATAAGTGTATGTGGTTTACTTTTGCAAAATGTTTACAGAGCACAGCTAAACAGCTAAAAGCTAATGTTTTGGGTCAGCCTCAAAATATTATCTGTTTTGTTGAGTAAATGCAGTCTCCCGAGGAGGATTGGGCAGTAGGTGCATTTATACTATGCATTTGTAAATTTGAATACAGTTGAATTTGGGTTACTGAAACTTCAGTCTTTAGTTCATGATAACAAATTGTGCTAAATGATACTTATTGTCTTCTCATCTGTCTATTTTGGGTGGAGGACAGATACTGTCAGATATTTTGAGGCCTCTTGGAAAATAAAGAAGGAAATTTCATTTCCTGCTAATAACATGGCACTTACAAGGTTGTATGTAGGCTGTGTTTCTTGAGTCAGTGATTCCGATCCCTAGTTACAGACCACGGTGACTTTGCTGGGCTTATGTTTTATCGCTTATCACAAGGTCCAGGGGAGAAATCCAGGAATAAGGGCTGGAGAATTGTATCCCCAGCTTTTCCTCAGAGTAGAAGTAATTGTATGTTGTCTGGTATTGGCTCTTAAGGCTGGAGGAAATAGTTTTATCATAGAAACCTGGAGCCTTTTTTCATAGGTGTCAAATTCTATCATAACATTCTGCAGCCAAAATCACAGAAAATGTGCCCTTGTTCCTGCCTTTTCTTTTTGATTAGGGACAGTTTCTCATCTTCCTCTGTTCCTTTCAGTATTGACCTTCCTTTGACATATCATAGGGACGCTGTTTTGACATTAGAACTAGAAGGAAGTGGAGAGAATAACAGAAAGATAAATTCCTAAATACAATAGAAAAAACTTCTTTTATAAAGCCAAATTTAAACTACTCTCCTGAACTTTTGGCTAGGTCATCCTTGAGTTGCCTAAATACTTGTACTGCCAAATTTGCTATGAACAAAATCACCAGTAGGCATTTATGGACAAATCCATTTTCTTCTCCTGCTTGATCACCAGGTTACAAGACATCTTGTAGCTTAGTAACTTAAAATCAATCCACAATAATTCATTTTTATAAATTCTGTAGGAAAAAATTAGAGAGCCCAAGACTGCGTAGACATTTTATTAGACTAATCTGTAAGAATTTAGGTTCACGTGTAGTATACATGTTAATTTATAGAAGGGTTAGTGTTTATAGAGTTAAATAAATATTGACCCACTCAAAGGCAAAGCCAATCAGTCTTACAGGAAACTAAATCTTTCTTGGAGATATTTTCAGATATACCTTAGAATCCCTGCCTATGTGCATGTGTAATGGGCAATTCTGTGTCACCTTGACTGAGTTGAGACATGCCCACATAGTTAGTAAAACATTACTGGTGAGTCTGTGAGAGCGTTTCTAGAAGAGATTAACATTTTAAATTGGTACACTGAGGAAAGAAAATCACTTTCACCAAAGCTGGTTGATTGCTATTCAATCCCTTGATGGTCTGAATAGAACAAAAGGTGGAGGAAGGGCAAATATGCTCTTGCCTTAAACTGGGACATGCTCTCTTCTCCTTTTCTTGGAATCCCTGTGTGTTATTGGAAATATATCCAAAGAAACAACCTAAAAGTTTAATATTAGGTATTGGTTAAATGAAGTTATTAATGTAACATTAAACTTACAATATACATTATTAAAAATGACTTGACAGTACATACTGACATAGAAATATTTTCATGTATATAATTAAACTTAAAACCTCTGTCAACAAAAAAATGTGTTAAAACACTCATAAAGAGATAAATGGCTATGTATAAGAAAAGCTCTACAGCTGTACTGTAGCACAGAAATGTAATAAGAGTTACAAATGCAAGCTACATTTACCATTTGAAGTGTCATAATAGTCATATTAAAAATAATAAAAATAAATTAATTTTAGTAATATACTTTTCATTTAAGCAATGTAGCCAAAATATTATTTTAAGAAAATTGACAAAATCATTGAGATGTTCTATACATTCTGTGTTATTTTTGAAATTAAGTGAGTATTTTACCATTAGAGTACATGTCATCTTGGACTAGGTATATGCCACCTGTTCCCTATCCTGGTGTGGCTAGTGGTCACCACATTAAATAATACAGCGCCTAGGACATGCATTAAATATTAACAGTGGTTTTTTCTGTATAGTGGAATTGAGAGTCAATCTTTTTCCCTACTCATATTTTTCAGTTTTTACAAGAAAAACATTTTTCTTTTTATAATAAGATTAAAAAAGTCAATGCTTAATTTAAAAAATGTTTCATAAAGGGACTAGATTCTGTAGTGAAAATTTTCTTTGCTCATAGCTCTGAGAAGCACTCTGGTGGAGGAAGATGCACTCTGTGTTTCTAAGACAGTTCAAGTTTATGAATGGCTATTCCTGTTGTCAGTACTTCAGGCATTTCAGGGGACTCTGTGTGTGTATGAATGGAGGCATGGAAGTGGTATGTGGAGGGCTTTCTGGGGATACGGGCAATCCCCACAGTCACACAGGCATGGTGAACCTGAGGCACAAGTACCACAGTCCCTCAGTGATGATATTAACCTGAAGTGATGGTCCTCAGTCTCAGTCAAATCCATTTTTCTTCACCACGGTCACATTTGTTAATGCAGGGTGACCTACTGGACCAAACACAAAATCTGGGCTTCATAGTTCTTGGGTTGAGTTGTAAAGGTTAAGCATGAACATTTTAGAGCAGTTGGGGCCAGATTCCCATAAAATCAACCCCTTGGGAGTTTGGAGTACTCAAATATTAGCCAAGTTAGGGTCTAGTTCAATATTCTTATGAAATGACACACTGGAATTATTCTGTCAGAGAGCTATGGAATGTACTTCCCCTTGTGATCAGAAAGCCCTGAACTGTAAACAGTAGAACTGTTAGATGCCAAAAGAAGTCACTTGGAGCTCGGTCACATTCTTCATGCGATCATCTTAGTGGTCTCATAGCAAACACTGTGTTCATTAAAATTTTGCACTTGGGGCACCTTGATCTATGTCAGTGATGGCCTAAAATAAAAAAATAAATAAATTCTAATTACTTTAACATTTATTGTGGTAAAGCTAATCATGAAAAACTAATTTGGTATTAATGCCAATGTCAGAAGTAATGTATCAGATTTCTACCCACAATTCACTATTAGTTTTTCAAGAGATTTCCAGATACTCCTGGGATGGGGTTAAGGTAAACATAAACTGGTTCCACAAGGTTATGATTAGAGCAATTTGAGCCAATCTGACAAAACCTCATGTACCTTTAAGTAGAAAGCACCTGCCAAGCCACATTTCCCCAGACCACTGGAATTCCTTGGCATTGTTTTTCTGAGAAGCAGGTAGTGGTGGAGCACTGCTCAGGATTCCTATCTTTTTCTTTAAAAAACAGAATATTCTTGAAAATCAAACCTCATTTCTGGTTTCAAACCATAAAACTCAGAGATGGAGAATTTCAGGAAACTGCCATATTATAAAATATTGCCAAGTCCCATCCTCACTTTCAATTATTGCACACTCTTCACCACATTCTGATGGTCGCTTTGTAAAACCGTTTCACTCTGAGTAAATTGATGTAGCATCAAAGAGAAAGACTCAACATCTCTTCTTAATTTGGGTTACATGAGTTACTTGGCACCTTCCTGGACTTTAAAAAGGTTTAATGGCACAGTTTATTTGACACTGAACCACTGTGTTCCCTGTTTCAGAGAGCCAACCGTGTGAGGAAGGACATGTAATAACTTTACATCGATGGGATGTACAAGGATACATCTATACAAGGAAAATCACAGAAAGTTTATAACCTATTAATCCTAGAACTCAGAAAAGGCAATACAGAAAGACTTATTTTTATATTTTTAAAGATTCTGAAAATGCTAAGTTTCAATTAGGGGAGGCCAATTTCTCTGTATAATGGCTCAAATATAATAGAAATTTATTTCTTGCCCATTTACCAGTACTAGCCAGGGGAGTAGGGGGACAGTATCCCTCCTCCACATAGTCATTCAGGAATCCAGGTTGATGGAGGCCTTGTCAATATCGGGCTCAGATGTACCAGGTCCTCCACCTAGGGGGAGAGAACAGAGAGGAAATGCATAGGAGAATTTTATGAATATTCATATATTTAGAAGATATGACACAACATTTCCAAGCCCTTTTCATTTGCTAGGGTTAATACTTTCAATATGATGTTGAATAGCAATGCTGAGTGAGGACATCCTTATTTGTCCCTGATATTAAGAGGAAATCATCCATTTTCTCACAAATATTTATAATGTTAGTTTAGGGGTTTTTTTAAATGTTCTTTATCAAGTGGAGGAAGTTCCTCCTTTATATCTAGTTTTCTGAAGAATTTTATTATGGATTTTTTCAAATGCTTTTTCTGTGACATTTGATATGATCATTTGATATTTCAACTTTATCCTGTTGGTGTGGGAGTACATTGATATTTTTTGAGTGATAGGTCAACCTTGCATACATGAAATAAATCCCATTCTCTTATGTTATATAATTCTTTCATGCATTGTTAGATTTGTTTTGCTAATATTTTGTTGAGGATTTTTATATCTATATTTATTTGAGATATTGGTGTACAGCTTCCCTTTTTGTAATATCTTCATCTAGTATTGGTTTTAGGGTAATACTGGTACAATAGACTGAATTGTGAAGTGTTCCTTCTGCTTCTACTTTTTGAAAGTAATTGTGAAGAAACAGTATCATTTCTTCCTTAAATGTTTGGTAGAATTCATCAGTAAAACCATCTTGACCTGGGGTGTTTTCTTTTCTTTTAACCATTGTTTTAATTTAGTGGATAGATATAGGAGGGATTTTCAGGTTTTCTATTTCTCTTTGTGTGAGTTTTCACAGTTTGTGTCTTTCAGGGAAATGATGAATTTCATCAAGTTATCAAATTTGTGGGTTTGAAGTTGCATTCTTTTATTACTCCTTTTACCACTCACGGGATTAGAGGTAATGACCCAATACTGGTCATTTACATCATCTCTCTCTTTTTCTTTGTAAGCCTAACTTGATAGATTTGTCAATTTTATTGGTCAAAATATTAAGAACAAGTTTTTGGTTTCACTGATTTTCTCTTTTATTTTCTTATTTTAAATTTCATTCACTTACACCCTAATTTTTATTCCTTCTGGTCTTTTGCTTATTTTAGACTTAAGTGATGCTTCTTTTCCTACTTTCTTAAGGGAATGTGTAACTTATTGATTTAAAATCTTTTTTTTCTTTTTATAGCATTTAATGCCCTAGATTACATTCTAAGCACTGCTATTATTATATCTCACAAAATTTCAAAACGTTGTATTTTTGTTTCCATTTAGTTCAGTATTTTTAATTTCTCTTGAGGCTTCTTCTTCAAGCCATGTTTTATTTAGAAGTGTGCTGTTCAGTTTCCAAATATTTGGGTATTTTCCAGCTTTCTTTTCGTTGTTGATTCCTACTGTAATTCCACTGTAGTCTGAGAATATATTTTGTAAGCTTTCTGTTCTTTTAAGCATTAAATGTATTTAATGACTCAGTACTGGTTTATAACCAGAGTCTCAGAATGTGGCCTATCTTGGTGAACATTGCATGTGAGCTTGAAAAGAATGTATTTTGCTCTTTTTGGATGGAGTAGTCTGTAAATGTCAATTAGATCCAGCTGACCGATGGTGCTGTTGAATTAAACATGTCTTTACTCATATCCTGCCTGTCTAATCTATTGGTTACTGACAGGGGAGTATTAAAGTCTCCAATAATAATAATAGATTTGTTGATTTATCTTTGTTGCTCTACCAAGTTTTGCTGTATATGTTTTGACACTCTGTTATACATGTTTAGAATTGTATATGTTTAGAATAGTTATGTTTTCTTGGAGAATTGAACTCTTTTCATTTTGTAATCCTCATCTTTATCCCTGATACTTCCTCGATTCTGAAATCAGCTTTGTTTGATATACTATAACTACTCCAACTTGCTGTGATTAGTATAGTGTATCTTTCTCCATCCTTTTACTTTTCACCTATTCGAGTGCTTATGTTTGTAGTGTTTTGTGTAACAACATATAGTTGGGTCTTGTTTTTTGATCCAACCTGGCAACTAATGTAGTTAAATTAGTATTTATCATACTTGTTACTGTTTATTTCTTGCTCTATTTTTTTGTTTCTATTTTTATCTTCTACTTTTCATTGTCGTTTGTGGTTTTATTTGTGCTTTTATTTAATTCTACTTTCTCTTATTTCACAGCATATCAATTATACTGCTTTCTTCTCCCCCCACACCCCTTACAGTTGTAAATTGCACCAGAGTCTTGTGAATTGCACCAGAGCACATTTAGAGAGAGTATATTCCTAACACTTGTTAATTTAATTCCATGAATTGTTCACATCTACTCTGATATCTATAATGCTTACTTATGTTATTTTGGAAAAATTTATTCTTATCATGCTTCCTCACCATCTCCAAATACCACAGTCCCCTTCAAATGATAACCAGGATTCTAAATCAGTGATTTTTTTTATTATGGCTCCTGGTTTTCCAGATAATCCTGATGAGTCAAGAGTTAACAACACAAATAAAAAATTCTGTAGCAAGAGAGAGAAAATAAGTGTTTTTTTACTTCTACCTTTACATATTTTATGAGTAAAGGACATTCATTACCTTGGAACCAGTGAAAGGACTAGTTAAAGGTTACTATAATTTTATATTCAAAGTTAACATTGGCTCATACATATGAATTTCTCAGGAATTTTCTTTTTCTGTTAAGTCTGGCTGTCCTTCAATCTTTGGAAATGTTGAAGGGTTTGCACTGTGCATGCAGGTGGGCAGAAAATTAGGGTTTCTGCAGTTTGGGCAATCAACATGTTGTTGACATATGTTGCTTTTTTGGTCATTTAAATACTAATTAATGTTAATTCAGTTTCATTATATTGAATTACATTCATTGTAACTTGCTAATTCAGTAGTAAATATATTGCTAAATAACTTCTTTTATGGTATATAACATTGCAATGTAAAGTATAAGATGTAAATATGTTCTAAAGCATTTTTCTTCATAATATAGGTCTACAACCTCTCATCCAAAACTTTTAGGAATTGTTCTCTTTTAGAAATCAGAATGTTAAAAATTTTATATGGGCAATACAGTATATAATACCATATATTATGAAATACCAATGCTGGAATCTGGAGCAGGACCCACCCCATAATCAAGGACATTGATATTTTTGCAGTGACATGTATAAATGCTTACACTAAATTGATAATGAAAGACTATGAAAAGCCTCACATTAATTATAGTTAGGTTTTGTAACCAAATGAATCTGTACCAAACTTGCAGAAAAACTTCCAGTGTTCAGAGCTTTATAAATTTCAGAATTACAAATAAGAACTTGTGAGACCATATATATATATAATTTTCATTCTCTTGTAAAGTGAATGTGATAGAAATTTAAAAAATTAGCAGTAAAAATAATTTTTTAAGAGTTGTGCACTTATGTTTTATTAACCCAATACTTGATGGCTACATTATTTGTGGGGGAAAAATAACGAACTTTCAGAATATTAACTGGAAATGAGACAAGACTATACCTGAACTCCTTTGCATATAAAATGAATAATGCTTTTATAAGGTCACTGAACTAGCTAGACAAAAATTGCAGGAAAGAAGGAACAGCAATATGGAGGAGTCCTGATAAAAGGGATGACTTATCAAAGTGGTGTGGTACTGGAGGAATGTTAGGAAGAGTCAAAGCATTTATAAGAACCCCAAATTCATGTTAGCCTCCAAACAGTTCAGAGAACACCAACCAGGATAAATTCCAAAACTAAAACAAACTAAAACTACACC
This sequence comes from Scalopus aquaticus, assembly GCA_004024925.1. Taxonomy (NCBI): domain Eukaryota; kingdom Metazoa; phylum Chordata; class Mammalia; order Eulipotyphla; family Talpidae; genus Scalopus; species Scalopus aquaticus. The sequence continues at coordinate 74,014 of PVIJ01004088.1, read as the reverse complement.
TAGGTGTATTATATTCAGAAGACAAAAAAAAAAAATCAAAGATAAAAATTAAAATCTTGAAAGAAACTAGAGGGAAAATATACTTTGTCTATAAAGGAATAAAGTTAAGAAACATGCATGCAATAAGAGAATGGAGCAAAATACTTAGTGTTGAGAGAAAAAGCCCATCAATATAGAATCCTGTACCCTAAGAAATTATCATTAAAAAATGAATAGACAAAGACTTTCACAGACAAATGAAAATTGAGGGAACTTGTTGCCAATAGAACTGCCTTGCAAGAAATGCTGAAAGTACTTTAGAAAGAAGGAAAATTACATAGTTCATAAACTCACATGTACATAAAGAAAGGAAGAGCATCAGATAATGAATAAGTAAAGTAGAATTAATACTTTTACTGTTCTTATTCTTAAGAAAATTCTTATTCCTAATATACAATAGTTTGTTTGAAATAATAATAGCAACAATATGTACCTAGCAGACCTTTGAGCAATGTGGGGGTTAGTGGTACCTACCCCCCTGCACAGTCGAAAATCCACATACAACTTTGACTCCCCCAAAACTCATTTTTTAAAAAATTGAAGTAACATTGCATTATTACATGTAAGTTTCAGGTGCACATCATTAAAAACCAACATCAGCTTATACTACATTAAGTTCATCACAAAAAGTCGAATGCTGTCCTTCACTGTATCATTGACCCCTTTAAACTGATTCACCCACTCCCCTTCCCTTCTGATAATCAATAATTGGTGTCAGTCTAGAATTTTACTTTTTTTTTTTCAGTGCATCCATTTGTTTTCTCTAAGTATAATACTCTCTATGACCATCATATTGCTGAAAATGGCAAGATTTCACTTTTTTCCTGAGTAGTATTCCATTATGCATACATGCCATATCTTCATTATCCAATCATCTGTTGATGGGCATTGAAGTTGTTTCCAGCTCTCAGTTGTTGAAAATAATAGCAATATATAAATAATTGCAAGAATCATCAGGGTGCATATACCTATTTAAATTATTATTTTTCTATTTTTGGTAAATACCCAGAAGTTTAACTCTCCAAACACTTAACTACAGTTGCCCATTGGCAGGGTATTGGCTTAGGACCCTATGGGTACCAAAATCCAGAGGTGATCAATTCCTACATAGTCAGCCATCTGTATATCCATGGGTTCTGCTCCATCAAAACATCACTCACCATTAGATGAATTAATGAATGTGGACCCCAAAGATATGAAGGGCCAAATGTACTTAATGTAAAAGTTCTATGTATAAGCAGACATTTGCAGGTAGTTCAAATCCAGGTTGTTCAAACTTCAAGAAGTTGTATTGAGAATAAGTAGCAATAAGAATAGGTCAAAGGTCTTGAGTTTCCTTTGGGTAAAAGGATCAGTAGTTAGAACTTTGTAACTTTATGTGGTAAAATAAACCTAAAAGGTTTTTTTCTTTTGAGAATTGAGGAGGAGAGAATTGTAATCCAAGTGAAATTTTCAGTGAAATTTTTGGATACCCCTTTAAACATCAGAGATTGATATTGGACCATGACATATTTGGGACCCCAGCATTACTGCAATTCCTTTTTAGATGTATATATTTTCATTTTTCTTTTTCCATTTTCTTGATTTAAAGATCTCTGAAGATCTTGGTCTTACATTGTTTTCCTGAATACTGTGTAGATTCTTTCCTCAGATATTTCTATGACTGACTCTTTTTTTATTCTTGCCTCAGTTTACATATCACAATCACCTTCTGTCCCCTGAATTTGTCCTGATTTTATTTCATCACAACATTTTTCTTCATAACACTTATGCTTATGTTAAATGTTTATTTCCTGTTTCTTTTCATTCCCTACCCCGAGTAGTATCCAGGAAGGCAGTGACCTTGTGTTACTCTATTAAACTGCAAGTCTAAGAACAGTGTCTAACACAGAATGGGTGCTTAACAAATATTTGTTGAATAAATTGATGAATTAAAGTGTGAATGAACAGAGTTTAGTCAAAGTGCAGGAAAATTACAAGTATTGAATTTAAAGGATAAATTTGAGCTTCAAAGAATAAAAATAGTCTATCTAATAAACAATGGAATTGAAGGGGGAAAAAAACTAAGGCCAAGACCAAAATAAGGTGATTCAAGAAAAATTGTTACAAGAGTCTGTGATTCTTTGCTTTTGCCACTGAGATGATGCATGGGCAGATTGACTTGTGATGAAAGAGTGTATTTGAGTAAGGCATATAGATTTCTATATTGGAAAGACCACTAAACCTTTTCTCTAGCCCTTGAAATATAAAATCTGAAGAAATGATTGTGGGTCTCCTAATCATAAACGGCTTAACCAGCCACCATTTAGTTATCTGTGACTCTGCCTTCCTGCCCAAGGTCAGAACTGCCTGGTCAATCAGCTGTAGGAGCCCAACCCTAAAACAGATTACTTTGGGAAGCGTAAGCATCACGAGGTATGACTGGGAACGCCCAGGGGGCTGAGGACCGATGTATGACAAAGGAACCCAGAAGCTGATCAGTGGAAAGCCTTATTAATACAATTGAAACCTTAGCTGAGGAATCTAAAGTTTGACCTCAATTATAATACTGAGTCATCAAGCAGAGAAAAAATGCTTGGACAGCAGACCCACAAGCCCTAATGCAATAGATAATAGGATACACCTTTCTCTCTTCCCCTTTTCTCTTTATCTTCTTTTCCCCTGCAACTGATGATGTGATTATTTTATCAATAAAAGGACCAGTATCTCACTCATTGAGTGGCATCCTGCATTCTGTAGCCTGCTCCACGACTCCCGTGTTATCAGTGTGGTGTTGCTCCTGACACAACAAGTGGTGCCCAAACAAGGACCCCGCAACAAATGATTAATTTTTTAAATATCAGTTCCCAATCAATAATATACAAATAAACACTTCAAAATGTGTGTGTGTGTTTGTGAAAATTAAGCAAAATTAAGCAAGATAAACATTTTGCTTGGTATTTAGAAGATTGGTTAAGTGTTGAAATGTCTTTTTATGCACGCTATGTTGAAAAGCCATTGGTTTGGAAAACATCTGAGAATAATGAGAAAATAATGTTTTCAGTGTTTCTTACTTGCCAAAACATACTAATATGTTTAAGTGTCATACTAAGTGCTCATTTCTCAGATAAATATAATTTGTTAAAGAAATTAAGGTGTATGATGTCATAAAAATGTATTCTAGCATAGATTGTAAATAACTACGATTTAATGTAGAAAGTGATTAGTACAAGAAGAGAGATAAAAGATTTGTAGACATTAGAAGACAAAGAGAGAACTTCTATCTGAAGTTATATGGAGTTACAGTGAAGACAAACTGGAGCTGGCATTTCCTTTACATGTCAATGTGACACAAGTATATTCTAGAAAATAGTTTTACATGCATATTTTTTCTGATACTTTAACATTTCAAAATTTCAACTTTTCTGTAGTTTTATAATGAATATTTAGCTTTTTCAAAATATTTTTTTGCCATTTACAGCATCTATAATGTACCTGTTATACCTGTGATGATTAGTAAGGAGATCTGGGAGAGCCCAGAATAGTCCTAACAATAGATTAAATTGTGAGTGCTTCAATTCTGCTAATAGAAATTGTGAGACTGTCACACTTGAGAACTAGTTTCTCAGCAACATAAGCAGTTGGCTTCAGGAACATCTTGTTCTACAGCAAATGCTCAGAGTATCTTGATTTAAGCGAATTTATTTAGAAAGTGAGTGGGGTTGGATCTTATGCAACTGTTTGATTAAGTTTGACATGCTCGTGAGAAAGATACTTACCAAAAGGTAAGACTGCAGATGACAAAGAAGTTCCAGAGAAGGGATTTTAAAAAATACAGAACTTGGAAACCATTTGAGAATAAAAAGTTAGTGAAGTCACGGAAACCGTTAACCTTTGGAAGACAATTCCGAACTCTGTTCAGGAAAAAGTCATGTACAACTCAACTACCTCTTTGGGATTTGAATCTCAATCCCTCTTGCTTAGTTCGTTTCAGCTCCCCACAAATATTGTTTACTGTCCAAAAATCTTCTTGGCTTGAAAAATACTAAAGTCTTAGATCTGACTTCCTATAATTACAATATGTACTATCATGTGCATGAAAGCTATAATATATAAAAGTTAAATTACTTGGGAGAAAAATTAAACTTTTTGAATTGTTGAAAAGTTCAGAAGTTAGATTTAAAAAAAGTCATCATGGTTTTCATAGACACGAAATAATCTGAATTATTTGCAAACAAAGCTTTGTCAGGGTGAAAGAACTCCTGCCATATTTTGGTGAATAGATAAGATGGCATTTGAAACAACACATTAATTGTTTATATACAAATGGATGCTGTTACATAGTGCTTGAAAACAGTTTGTTCTGTTAAGTAGGCCAGGCATTCCCTCCTGAAATCTTGTTTACATGAGAGAGATTTAACTAACATAAGTTGCTTTCTTTACAAATAGTGCAATGGAAACCCAAGTCAGATATCACAAATTCCAATTTAATGGAGTTCAAGTTGATGAGAGGGTGTTGCCTTTTATGTATATATTAAAGTTCATCATAATATTTTGTTGTTCTTAATCTGAACGCTATCCTCTTGTTGAAAAGAATCTTAGTGAGTCTTTGGAATGCTTTACTGAAAAAACTTCAGAAAATGTAAGATGGCGGTGAAATTGTGTTCCCTCCTCCAACATTTAGCTTAATTTCCCCATATTTTAAGGACATAAACACTCAGTGTGAGATGTAATGGGCAGAGGCGTGATACTCACGTCACCACTGTGTTCACTTTTTGACATCCTGCCCCACCTATATGCCTGAGCTTACACAAACCGCTCAAAATGGGAGAGACAAGCCAACACTGAAGTTGCTTTATAAATGCACTTTTGTCCTCACTTTACCTCTGTGAATGACTTAGAAATTACCCTAGGTAATGTCTGCCTTGCCCTTTGCAATAGTTTTCCCTAGCGGACACTTGTCACAAAACAGGTTTGCAGTGAATGCTGTCTTCCTTGGAAATTTTCCCTTGAGTTTTTTCCTTTTCTTTTCTCATCTTTGCCCAAATCCTGATGGGACAAATTCTCTTTGCCAGACTTAGCAGAAGCCAAACTGTAATCTCCCTTCTAGTACAACACATACAATAACATATTGCAACTTTGAGCCAGAACTTGAAACTTCTTAATTTATTTTAAAAAAATGAGGAAAGAAAATTGTTGACTTTAAGATGAACTAGAACTTTATTTTCAAACCAAAGAATAAAATGAAATCAGTCCCCTGGGTTTTTCTTCTTCTCCCCCCCCCCCCACCCCCTGCCTTTTTTTTGGCGTGGCTTTATTATTAAATAAAAATCACTTTATAAGTGAAACAAAACCCATAGACAAATGACCAAAATAAATGGACCGAGATTTATTCTCTTTTGTCCCTTTTTCACCCAAGGAATTGTTTCTGAGAGATCTGAAGACTTAAACATGATTCCCTAAGATAACCAACTAGCAATTCTGCAAAAAGGAAACCAAAATAAATATATCTTCTTAGAAGTCAGTTATAATTTTCCTTCTGAATTTTTCCCTCTGTTTCTAATATGCTCCTTAACCCCTATCCTTTACTGTCCCTATTCCACCTCCTTTGGGGAAACGCCAGATTTCAGAAAGAAATTGCTGTCTGACAGGGCCTCTAGCCTCCCTCTTTCTTGGCAGCTGACGTGCCCACTTGAAATATCCTTCATACAGATAACTTCAGGACACCGGCGAGCTAGTCCCTAAAGATGGCGCTGATCCTTAAGATAGCTCTAAAAATTGTGCTAATAGTCCCAATTTTGTGGTGGATCAAATATATTCTTAGAAGTAAATTGTATGTGAATTTGAAGAGAGCAATTCAGATTGACCGAATTTCCTTTGGCTTATTTTTATTATTATTATTATTTTTTATTGCTGTAACATTGGTTTACAACACTGTGTACGATTGTATGATGCAGAGGCACAGGAATGCGCCTTTTCAGATGTACACTGCCGCACCAGCACTCCACCAAGGCACTCACAGTCCTGCACCATATTCCACTGGGCCCCTTCTGTACTTCGCTCTCCACTTTCCCCCTCAACTTCTGGTAGCCTCTATTTCATGGTCATATTTTTAGGGTTAGATTTTGGTTTGATTTTTTTCTGATCCTTTGTTTTGTCTCTCTGTATTCTGCAGATAGTGAAACCATTCAGTATATTTGCCTTTCTTTCTGGCTTTTACTACGTAGCATAAAAGTGGAACTTTCCTCCATTTCCATCCATGTTCTTACAAATGTTAAAGTTCATCTTGTTTGTATAATTGAGTGGTATTCCTGTGTGTTGTGTGTGTGTGTGTGTGTGTGTGTGTATGTGTACCCATCCACCCCCCCAACCCCATCCTGGCAACACACACACACTTATTTTTTATTTTTTTATTGCTCATCCTTGGGCATTTAATGTGCTTTCATAACCACTGGCTATTGTAAATAACGATGTAAATGATACATGGGGCCACATACATCCTTTCAGATCAGTGTTTTGCATTCTTCTGGTAGCTACCTAGGAGGAATTGCTGGATTATACGGTATATTTATTTTTAATATTTTGAGGAACCTCCGTACTATTTTCCATAGGGGCTGGGTCAGCTGTATTCCCACCAATAGTGTCAACGAGTCCTTTGTTTTCTTTAAGGAATGAGTAGTTTATTTCCAAGTAAACTTACACTAACAAACTTTGGGTTATATGTGATATTTAGCTATGAGGCTGTTGCTGCAGCATGACCTTCATGGCCAAAATATGGACAAATTAACTCCTTTGTTTAATTATCCTGTAACTGTAAATTTACCGGGGCTGATGTCTTAATATTAGAATTATCTTACTTTCTAGTAAGACCTTTATCTGAAGGCTTGTAATCTTTATGAGTTTTTTTATTATATATTTATTCCTTTTGAAACCAGGGATGCCTGAACACTTGTTCATAATACCACGTTTTAATTCCTGCATCTGACTTCATCTGACTTGTAGTTATTTCTCCTTCATAAACTGGATTACACAGTATATTGAAGGTGGAAAAAAATGAGAAGAAATTTGTTTCTGATCATGCCCATGATATTTTTGTCTCAGAGAATCTTTTCAATTAGGTTTATTTATGAGTTCGAATTTTAAAATAAACAGTCTCACTAGGAGGTCAAGAAGTCCCACCTCTTTTATTGTGTTTGTTTTTTGGGTTTAATAAACAGTGAAATTTCAGAAATAAATATTGTATTCTTTTTCTTGACTATTACTACTTTTTCCCTCTAGCCCTTTGCTTGAAGTCTGACTCAGAGTTGAAGAGCGCATATTTAAGAAATAAACTTCTATTTTCAGAATAGTTTTATATATATGTAAGAGTTGCCCCTACATCTGGCACCAACTTTCCCTATTGCTAATATTAGTCTGATATAATTATGGCAACTAACGAACCGATATTGAGAGATAATTATGAACTGAAGTCCATACTTTCCTTGAATTTCCCTTTCCTTTTCTAGGCTCCCATAAGGATACCACATCACAGTTAGTCCTACCATCTCCTCAGGCTCCTGCGGACTGACGGTATCTAAGACTTTCTTTGTTTTTGGTGACCTTGGCATTTTCAGAACTATTAGTCAGATATTTTACAGTGTCCCTCAATTTGGGTTTGTCTGATGATTTCCTCTTGAGTAGGTTATGGGTCTGTGATTTTGAGAGGAAATCCATAGAGTTGAATTGCCATTTTCAAAACATAAAAGCAAAGATGGATTCTATTAAAATCACTTACCAAGTGACCCTTTTCAACTGACTGAGGTAGTGTTTGTCAGGTTTTTTCACTGTACTGCACTCTTTAGGAATTCGCTATGTACATCCTACTCTTAAGAGGTATGGAGTTAATCTTCACCTATTGAGGGTGAAGCATCTGCATACATTATTTGGAATACTGCATGGGACATTTCCCCAGTTAGTTATTTAATATCTTTGAGGAGTACTGAATGTTTATTTTGGATTTTAATTCTACTCTATATTCGTGCTCAAATTATTCTAGCTTTGGCCATTGGGTGCTCAGTCTCCTTGACATATGCTCCTCATTGTGGTTTTTGACTCTTTGAGTACTTCTTTGCTTTTTCTTTCAATATGATACTCCAGGCTTATCTTATACATTTCCTGGTCCAATCTTAAATTCTCCTTTTCTCCAAAGAACCCTGGTTCTTTTGATGGAGAATGGCTTTAGAAACTGTGATTTGGGTGCCCAGTGATAGAGTGTATTATTGACATCTTAGACCCAGATGGACATTGGGGAGGTGATATTGAGCCAGTCTAGCTATTGTAATTTTCATTCCTGAATAATTTGTTTCTAATAATTATTTTAAATCTATTGAGGGGAAACTCAGTACCTAGGTAGGAAAGCTCCACCATTCAAAAATAGAGAGGAGATATATACCACACATCCTTTGTGACTAGCGGCAATGTGTGCTTTTCCATTGACTTAAAATATCTACCATAATAAATTCCCTCTCAGCAGTTAACACTTATACTAAATTATGCTAATATTGCTGATGAATTTTGTGTTAAGGTGGTAGTGTAATTGTTCGCACATGAACAAAAAAAGCACTTTCAAAATACTTTAATAAGTCATTTTAGGTTATTAAAAAAAGGGCAGAATATAAGTAGACTTCTATTCCAACATAACTTAAGAAACAAGACTTTTTATGTATTATTCCTCTCTTCCTTTGACAAAGGTAACTGACCTTAAATTTTTATAAGTGGTTTTATATTTTATTAACTTTTCATACCTCCCTAATATGCAGTATTTAATATATTTTAAATTTTATGTAAATGGTCACCTGCCATTGTAATACAACCCTTTTTTCTATTTAATTATACATTTTTGATATTTTTCCTTGTTGTGTTAGTTTTTTCATTTCGTTGCTATATTTCATTTGTATGAAAATAGTATAATTTATTCTCTTGTTGATTTGGTCATTAAGTTTGTTTCCAGTTTTCTTTACTAAAACAAACACTGTTGTAGTGAAGACAAATGAGTTCATTTGATGGCCTGAAGGATTTTTTTTTTCTTTCAGGGTCTTTGAAAAGTTATTTTTAATTTTCAAAGTTTATTTATTTTTAATTGAAGTAATATTTGGATACTCCCATCAGGTATTGTTACTATGGAGCATCCACCACCAAATTACCCATAGTTCCCACCAGTGTCCCTTGTGCTTCCTTCCCTTTTTGTTGTTACCCCCCCTCCCCGGATGCTGACTGAAGGTTTTTGATTTGTGGACATAGTTCTACTCTCCTCCTCTTGTCCTCCTTCCCTCCACATTGTGCTGTTATAGATAGATGTATGACTGTCATCCATTCAGAATTGGTTTTGGGGGAAAAATTCTTATTTTGAATGAACATATTTCCTTATTGTTGGGATCACAGACCTGTGCATAATATTCAGACTGTATTACTGATTTCATGATCTCTATTCTGAAGTCAATAATCTTGTTTAATGAGATCCTCACTATTGATACTTCATTCAAATATGGAGGTAAAATCATGGTCTAAGTCACAATCTTGACTTTCAAATTTCTTGTCTTATTGTAGGAGTTTTTAAGCTGTCAAGCAAAAGCATTCATTTGTAATAAAGTCATATTAGGAGAATATATATGTGTGTGTGTGTGTAAACACAGGAATGTAGACACACACATATATATATTTACAGTTGGTCCTCATTATTTGTGCATTCCATGTTTGTAAATTTGCTTGCTCCCTAAAATTTATTTATAATCCCCAAACCAGTTTCAGTGTTGCTATAACACTCATTTGTAGACTTACAAAGACAAAGAATTTTGAATTGGCCAATGTACAAGTCCCCAGATCAGATCAAATAAGGTAATGATCTACCTTTACACTCCACCTTTTTTTTCAGCTCTCACAGTGAAACAAAGTATACTATTTGCCATCTTAGACCCACATTTTTTGCATTTTTGTTGATGATTGTGATGTGACAGGCCCCCAAGTGCAGTGCTGAAGTGCTGTTTACTATTCCTGAGTGAAAGAAGGCTGTGATGTGCCTTACAGACAAAAATATGTGTCTTAGATAAATTCTGTTCTAGCATAAGCCATAGTCTGTCTGCCCTGAGTTTGATATTAATGAATCAATAATATATGTCAAATTAGATAACACAAAATATGTAAAACAGGGCTAAAAATGTTTAAAGAGAAACATACATAAAATAAGTTATATATTCACCAGTTGATGAAAACATTGTGACCAGAGGGTTGAAAGAACATAAACTTGCATTTTCTCTAGGAGCAATTGTTTAGTAATCACTAGTTCAGAGTTCCTGGTGACTGTATAGAGCATTACTGCCATGAATAATTAGAATGAAATATATATATATTTTTTTAATAGAAAATATCAGAATGTATTTCACACTGTGAGGAAAAGTTCTATTATGTGAAATTTTATTTCAGATATACATGTATATTTGTGACTATATAAATGGTTATATGATCTACACATGGGTAATTATGTAAAGTACATGTCTTATTCTGGGTCATGGTAGAAATGTTTCAAAGCCACAGATCTGTGATAGTTTTGTATGACAGTATTTAAAGTTTCCAGACAAAAGAGAAAACACTGACGAAACTAGAGGCCAACTAGATTGACCTGTATAAATAATTTTACAAACATCCTATTTTGCAAAATTCTAAATAAATTTCTAGAAATAATAATTTGATTTTCAAGTGATCCAATGAAATTATGGACCTCATCAACAATCCTTGATTTAACTCAGTTTCTTTAAGATCTTCAGCAACTCAGGCTAGTACATTTTAAAGCTTCTAGATTTCTAAGGTGTCAGGGTCATCTTAGGGTTTCATTGCAGGTCTGTTCTGTTCCAAGTCAAAATTCTCCTGGGATGGAGGGCTAGGAAGATTCTTTCCACTTGATTTCTTGTGCATGAGAACAACCCTGGGGAAAACACAATCAAGGAAAGAGAATGGGAAGATTATGTTAGCTCCTTAGAGAATAGTCTACTTGATGTTGATAATTGGTACTGCACTGGTAAGGTTGTTACTGAGTGTTTGGAGCATATCAGATGTTATTCAGTTCAACACTTGGAGTCAATAAAACTTAAATTATGCAAACATTCCTTGGATCTCATCATTGAATCTCATGTTTCCTTATTATCTCCTCTTTAATATCCAATACTAATATCCATTAAAAGAGGTTTTGTTGTAAACCAATGCAATAGAAAGTCTAATGTCTTTAGATTGCCCTAATAAAGACTGAAAAGTAACCTCTAAAACTGGCACTTTGGATGTAATTGAAACAAACATGACTTGAAATTTGTATTTGATCAGTTGCATTCTCTTGCATCATCCAGACTAGCTTTATTCATAATGTGTTTCAGCCCATCAGGAAAGCAATGCCAAAATATTAACAATGCAAGCTTTTGAAGGCTCGTTTCATCATATTATATTTTATCATCTTTGGCTTCATCTTTAAAGTTCAGTTTTTATGTTTCTTTTCAGGTAGAAAATTCTTTCCCTGAAGGGATGTCATTCACAGTATCAGTGAGTAGGTGCTAAGGGAGGCAATAGACTCTGTGAATTATATTAGCCAGTTTTATTTCCCTTTATGCTGTAATTCCTTCACCTCCCCTGGTGTTGATTGGTTCTTGATGGCCTTTGGCTCTTAATTGGTCTTCATTAAGAACAGACAGTCCCTTTTTTTGTGTTGTTTCAACATTCGAGTGTGGTCCATAGCCTCCTTGTAGTCTAGTAAAAACCATCTGAACTTCTCAAGTCCAATTTTCTAATGGAAGCTTCCAAGTCATTTTCATACACTTAAACTTACCAAGTTCTTTCGGGGAGGCAAAACTTCTTGAGTCAGTGGTCCTTATGAAAGTTTGTATATTTCAAGCAGGTGCCTTTTATTCTAAAGAACTGTGGCTAGAGGAAGGAATGTTTTGAAAATACCAGATGGCTTAAATGTGTAGCTGTGTCACTGTTGTACATTGACTCAGCTACTCTCTGACCTTAGATTTGCCTCAAAGCACTCAAACCAAAGGAAGTAGTTAAGTAGGAACTAGAGCAAACAAATAGGCCCACATGGCTTATATGTTTACCATAATCACCTGCTTAAATGGAGGCACTGTTAATGCAACTAGGAATTGTTTTTGCATGAATAAAAAAGATATTTCTTATGATATCTAATAGCAAAAGTAAATCTGACTAGGAAGAGTGGTTGCCTCAGGGAAGACAAATTGGGTGGCTAAGGTAAAAGGGAGGGAGGAAGAAAAAGTGAGACTTACATTTCATAGAACACCCTTTTGGACTTTTTATAGTGTTGTATGTATTATCTATTCAGAAATAGGAAGGGGAATGAAATTAAATATGAAAACAAGTAAGGAGAAAGGAAAGAACATAAATAATTTTGCTCAGTTACTTTGACTAAAAAGGAAACAGGCATACTTTTTTTAGGAAAACTTTTTTTGTTGTTTTGGTTTGTCTTCTGACATGGTTGTAGTTTTCAGAACTTAAGGTGAACGTTCTGGGAGAATACTTGGATGAACTTTCCTTCAGATAAAATTTAAGGCAAGAACTCTACTTTTTTGTTCACATGCAACTTCAAGGCATTTTGGATCATTTTTGATCTCAGATTTCATTTGGGCATTCATAGAATCAGGGTCAGAAGGGCTGGTAAAAGTTATCTTGTAGAATTAATAAATGCTTTCCTTCCCCTTTCACAAATGACAAAGTTGATGCTGAGGGACTATACTAAGGAACATGCAATATTCCCACAAGATCTGCCTGTGATGCCTATCTGGGCACTCTTTCCCCAATACCGACATCTCAGGCTTACTCAATAAAGGATAGTATATTTCACTTAGTTGGCGATGGCAGGTGTACTTTTATGTAGAATTTGGTGTCAGTGTCAAGTCCAAAGATTCCTTGTGATAACATATTTTCTAAATAAAAAAATGGTCATAATGACGGTAATTGTAAAACAGTAATATAACAGGGCACTAAAAGCAGTGATCAGGGTGGGGGAGACCTCTTCAGGGGCTGACTGCAGATTGCTTCAAGCTGGCTCTTCCTCTCTCTGCCTCATGTCCTCTGTAAGCTCCCCCACCCTACATGCCTGATTGGACCGTTTTCAGCCCTAAGCATCTGATTGGGCCATTTAGCAACAATTAGTTCATTTTCCATTTTTCAGTCTGAATAATTAACTAATGAAGTCATCTTGAACCTGATTGGTACATTTCTTCCGTGTTAACATAAAAATTTAGTTAACATCCATAATTTTATATAGATACAGTAACTGCACCTGTTTGGCCAGTAATAGCTCACACATGATTGATCCATTTTAGCAGCCTAGCGCCAGATATAAAAGGGGGGAAAGCCTGCCTGTCCTGAACTCAAGTCAGAGAATGCTGTAGACCTGTTGACTTATTTATGTTATTGACAACTTCATCTAATTTCTCTACAATTTCTCCTCCCCATCTCTTGCCCCTGTTCCTCCCCCGCCTTCTCCAGCCCCAGTCTTAGCTTCTGGTAGCCACAAATCTGTTTTCTTTTTCTAAAACTTTTTTTTTTAAGATTTATTTATGTATACAAGCTGGGGTACAGGCCAGAGGCGTGGGGTGGTGAGAGGGTTCACCAGAGACAGAGTGGGGGCCGAACAGGCATATCGACGGAAATACACTGCTGAGGGAAGCAGCGGGTGAGGCAGGAGAGGTCTGCTGCGCCATGTGGGAATCTCCCAGGCCAGGTGTCGAACTCTTGTCGCTGCTGCTGACAGCTCCACAGTACAGCGCTTAACCGCTGCGCCACTTTTGTTTGTTTGTTTTTTAGATTCCACATATAAGTGAGATCACAGTATTTGTCTTTCTCTATTTCACACTTTACTTAGTAAAATGCCCTTAAGCTTTATCCATATTGTTGCAATTTATGAACACAGGATAACTTATTTGTAACTTTTTTTTGATTTTTTCATCAATATCTTATAGTTTTTAGTGTAAAGAACTTTCACCTCCTCGGTTATATTTACTCCTAAATATTTTATTGTTTTTGATGTTATTGTAAGTAAGAAAGCATTTTTTCTTTGTCTTTTTAAGATAATTATTAATAGCCTTTTTTTTTGTATGTTTATTTGGTATCCTACAACTTCACTGAAATTTTCTGTTGGATCTAACAGTGTTTTGATGGAGACTTTAGTATTTACTTTGTAAAATCTTATCATTTGCAAATAGAGGCAGTTTTAATTCTCCATTTCCAATTCTGATGCCTTTTATTTCCTTTGCTTTCTTGATTGCCTTACCTAGGACTTCCGATATAATGCTAAATAATGCTAAATAAACCTTTTGCCATCAATTGTGTAGCTAGCTATGGGCTTCTTATATATGACTTTTATGTTGAGATAGTTCCTTTAGTACCTAATTTGTTAAGAGTTTTTATTATGAGCAGGTGTTACATTTTGTCTAATGCTTTCTTCTGAAATGATTTTATGATTTTTCTTTCATTCTACTAGTGTGATATATCACGTTTATTGACTTGTGTATGTTGAATGCAATGGTTTGAACATACTGTGGTCTATCATGTCTCTGAAACCTGGCTATCTGCAATTGTAAGAGATCACCTCCTCCTTTTTTTGATAACCATTTCCTGTGTTTATTTGATACTTCAGTCCAAGCACCACTTCATTTTTTTTATCCATTAAACATTATTGCCATGGGGATATAAAAATGAGTAAAACATAGTCCATGCATTGAGGACCTTTTAGTCTATGGGAGACAGATATGAAAACTAATGAAGGGCTATTTACAGACCTAAGCAGGTGACTGTAAGGTATAGAAGAGGAACAGTAATATTCTAAAAGCTCTTCAGGTTATCAAAGGCCCCTACTTAATGCTCCTATATTCACTAAACTACTAAACTTGCTGTACACATAGGATTTAAATCTTATTCCTTGTTTCATTTTATTCCTTGTTTTCATTTTCTCCTCCAGTGGGAACTACCTCAATAATTTCTAAATCTCTAGACCTTTCTGCATTACTGGCTTATGTCAGGTACCCCAGAATGTTTAGTTCCTAAATGAATAAAGGTAGAAGTGACTACACCCAGGAAGGGTCAGAACCCTGTGTAATTCAGCCAGTGGTAGGAAGCTGGACCCACAGGTCATGGGAAATCAGACCCAGAATCTGTGGCATAGCATTCCAAATCATGAAGGAAAAAAATCAAGGCTTTAGGAGGAAGACATTCTGCAGAGATGAGATCAGAGCAAATGCCAAAAATAAGTAGAAACAAGAAGCATAGGTCCACAAGAGAAAGGTAGGGAAATAAGTGCCAATTAAGTCCTGGTGAGTCAGGAGATCCAGGGCCCTCTAACTCAGCTGAACTTCATTTCTGGGAGAGGGCCAGGTACCAAACAAGATGTCCTATTTCTTCTCTCTCCTGACCTCCCCACTCTCTTACTTATTTAAATTTCAGTGAGCTTAATTAAGCTTTTGTGTGTGCACCCCCAAGACGTTTGACTA
Organism: Scalopus aquaticus; assembly: GCA_004024925.1. NCBI lineage: Eukaryota > Metazoa > Chordata > Mammalia > Eulipotyphla > Talpidae > Scalopus > Scalopus aquaticus. The sequence continues at coordinate 58,469 of PVIJ01004088.1, read as the reverse complement.
CATATTATCAATGTACTGAGCTTTATAGAAGGGTACCAGCGTTAATAATCAGCACTTAATTCATGAACTGATAAGAATGCTTTCCTCTACTGACTATATTTCAATCAGTTGTCACATATTTACATTAAAAATATTTTTGGATAAATTAAACAGCTATGAAGAGGTTTGTTAGTCTTGTTATCTGAAAATGAAAATCAACTGAACTTCTGTAGCCAAGACAAGGGATGCTTTGATTCGGTTATTTGCATTATTTGACTAGTTGTTATTATTTGTTGATTTTCTTTGGTTTAAATGATCTAAAAGAGTGTTCCAACGTATTTCCCAGGAAACCTAAGTGGTCCTGAATTCATAAGACTAGGAATATCCAAATCTCCATAATTACCTAGCTGTAATAGCAAATGGCAGTATGACCCAAGGAAAGTCAGGGAAACTTTGAGTGTAAGCTTGAGGAAAGAAGGATCCTACTATAATAACAAGGTCAGATGTATAAGGACATTAGTGAAACCTGGTTTTCTTGAAGAAAAGATTTTGGCAGATTATCTTAGAATTCAGATTTAGGATAGACAAGCATAAATTCATTGCTTTGCCCAATTTTTCTAATATTTCAAAGCTAACAAAAAGTATTTGAAGGACTCCAAAGACTTTTAAACTTTATTAGTATATTTTAGGAAACCAGGTTCTTGGTGTTAGGAGAACATAGACCTACCTGATATGCTTAATTGCAGAAACTTTTCATATTTTATGTTCTGATACATCTATCTCATTCTTTTTTTTTTTTAAGATTTATTTATTTATGCACACAAGCTGGGGTACAGACCAGAGCGAGAGGGTTCACCAGAGACAGAGTAGAGAGCAGAACAGGCAGATCGACTGAAATACACTGCTGAGGGGGGCAGCGAGTGAGGCAGGAGAGGTCTGCTGTGCCATGTGGAATCTCCCCAGTCGGGAGTCGAACTTGTGTCGCTTAACCGCTGCATTACCAGGGAGGCCCACATTCTTAATTATGCTCTTTTGTTTGATGTTAATGGTTTCTTAGAGCTGTGTCATTTACATATTCCCAAATCCTTTTAAGAAGGAATCAGAGGCTTGAATAACTAACAGAGGAAATTTCCTGCTTTGGCGGTTATAGTAACAGCTCTCACAATTTGTATTTAGTTGTGCCATAATAAAACTTCTGTATGGCACACAAACAGACAGGAAATCCCCTGGGAACACTAGACTGTTCCAATGGGACAGAATTATCTACTCAATGCTTCCAAACTACTATGCTTGGAATCAATTTTAAATCCTAACACTTTGGTTGAAATTCATTCTAAAAGTGTAGAATGATGTTGGAGAGATACCGTTGGGATGCTGTTGGGTGAGATCTAAAGAAGAAAGTAGCAGTGATGTGTGAGCTCTAGAAGGAGAATGTGCCATTGACATTTATCCTTGGTTCTCCACAATCCGTGACAGTAGGTAGTCTCAGTGAATACCGTCAGCCTTCTCAAATATCCATTGTTTTTTAGCTTGAAGACTCTCTTCTCCACAAAAGTTGTTGCATATTTCTTACCCTATTTTAGAATGACATATGTACTAGTTTTTCCCTCCAAAGAAATCAATAATACATATATTTGTACAGGTCTTCAACCATGAATTACATCATTTAAAATGAATGAATGAACTTTTTCTGTAATCCCAGTCATATTCTGTCGAGGCTGATTTTTCTTATGAGTGCTCAAGTTAAGGAAAAGAGGAACACTAAATTACTAGGAATCTTGCAAAATTACTCAACCTAATTGATATTATAGTTATCAATCGTTTTAGTTGACAGAGTTTTTAATCTGTTTTTAAAGAGTAATTATTATATGGAGATGTATGCTAAAATATTTGTGAATGAAATAATATAATGAGATTTGCTTTCAAATAATGTAGAAGGGAGAAGTAAATGGGAACATGAGTAAACTAAAATTAAACCTTCTGATGATAACTGTTTTAGCTGCATCCTGGGTATATGGGAGTTCGTTATGAATGTTGTCTACTTAGCGCTTTAAATTTTCTGTAATAGAAAGCTAAAAAGATGAAATCAGAGTTTTAAAGTGCCATATACATAATGCATAATTTTCTCTCTGCTGTCAACTCAGGCCTTGGACCCAGTAATTATAGGGTTAATTAGAGAGAAGATCAAAACCAGGCACAAAGTTGTTGATTGAAGGATGTGATTGTGTGTTTTGGTTTTAGATAGATAGATAGATGATAGATCATTGATTAAGAAATTCAAAATTCATTTCAAAGCTTGTGTATGCACTGTATTTAGATTAATATATTGATTTCTCATGTTTCTTGTCCCTTTTGTTAGTTATATGTAACTACATTATAGCACTGAGATGTGGAAATATCTTTAGTTCTCATACTTATCTGTTCCATTTGCATATTTGCAGGTAGCTTTAATTTTGCTTAATCTCTGAAAAAAAGTCTTAAGATTGAATAACTTTTCTAACATTCACTGAATTAGTAATTATAGGTAGAAAATAAGACCATGCTGGTAATATTTTTAGCTCTAAGTTTACCAATCTTCATGTTATACTAACATTCTCATGAGTTTTAGTCACTTTTTAAAATTTTTTTACTATAACAAAGTCAAATACTTTAAAACTTAGGCATCATGGAACAAATTCAGATAATGAAGTGCCAACTGGATTTTGGCATCATTCCTTGCATATTTGTCATCAAGAGTCAAAAGTAATAGGAAAGAAATTAGGCAGATAAAAGCAGTTTGGTTTTGCAGGAATGGAATTGGCGTTGTACAGTCAGGGCTGTGGAATTCTGAATTCTGCCACTACAACTACCACTGCCATTCCCTCTAATCAGTTTCAGCAGATACGTTGGGTTGAATTAACATCCGCAAATCCTCTACTACAATGAAACCAAACATTTCTGCCTAAGTCTACAATGTTTAGTCATAGCTCGTGTTCTTTTTATGTTCTGAAACTATTATACATAGCCTGTCATTGGATTACTTTCAATTAGTATTCCCTTTTTGAATTTTGCCAGGAAGCCTGCCCAATCTTTTGACCAACTAATATGGTATTAGAAGGCGTTTTGGAGAGAGTGCTGTCCCTCTTTTTATAACAATATTTTCAAAGTCAGAGCTTTAACCACATTTTCTTTGTCTGCTTCTCTGATTTCACTGACTTCAGTAAAAACAGATTCTTTTTTAAGGTAATTTTCTCTGTTATGTTGTATTTCTGTTCAGCCACCAAGCACACCATTTTTTAGATCTCAGTTGTAGTAACTCTATTACTTCCTCAATTTCTTAGACCTGATTAATGAGAGCATACTTTGTAGCTATTTAAGTGGACTTGGAGATAATTCACAATTCGTAGTAGGGAACAGGTACTATTTGCCTAGAATAGATGTGAAAAGTAGGATATATACTTTAGAGCTTTAGAGGCATGAATGAGGAGCCCCCAAATAGGTGGCCCAGTCAATAGCTATCATCTTTCAAGTAACGTTTCTTTACTTCTTTCTGTTTTGCTTAATTCACCCATTCAGCACCAAGTTGATAAAAGATTCCATCCCTACATCATAGGGATGTCAGTAGGTAGAAAACAAACAAAATCTAGATTACTTTTACTTGTTGGTAACTTTCAGGTGATTTTGAAGCACTTATATAGGTTTTGTACAGTGGTAACCTGTACCGTGACTCTGGGAACTTGTCAGTTTGCTAGTGGCAGCAAAAGTCATGGACAAATAGCACATTGGTGCCTTTTCCTGAATTCAGATGATTGCTTTAAAGAATTGGAGTTTTTGCTATCTTCAATGAAAGAGCCAAAGGAAAGGAAAAGTATTATAATAATGACACATTACAGTCACATCATTACTCTATACCCACTGAAGAGTACTTTATTATAATGGAGTTATTAATTCTTATTTGTCACACCCTGAAAAAAGATACAGTAATGATTAGGGTTCTAAGCAGTGAATTCCACTCTGGTAAGTACTCTGTAAACATTAACCTTTAAAGAAACACAGAAGGGAAGAAAGCAAGAAGAGAGAAAATTTTTAAAATGGGCCTAACTTTACCATCTCCCATTTGCCCTTTTACAGACTGGGCCCTTCATTTGGTTGTTAACTTGAAACAAACCAGTAACAATTCCTCTGCATTGTGGCTTCAAGTAACAGCGTGTATTATATTCTTCAGTGGTGGTGTTACTATGAGATGTCCAATCCAACCACAAAAATAGACCCCAATAAGGTAACAGTAGAAAAATAATTCCAAGGGCCTCTCTGGTGGTGCAGCCATTGGGCGCTGCGCTGTGGAGCTGTCGGCAGCGGCGACGTGAGTTCAACGCCCAGCCAGGGAGATTCCCACATGGCGCAGCAGACCTCTCCTGCCTCACCCGCTGCTCCCCTCAGCAGTGTATTTTGGTCGATCTGCCTGTTCTGCTCCCCGCTCTGTCTCTGGTGAACCCTCTCACTGTCCCATGCCTCTGGCCTGTACCCCAGCTGTGTGCATAAATAAATAAATCTTTAAAAAAAAAACCCAAAAAACCCAAAGACCATTGTTAGCACATTTCTTGGACAAAGCATTGAAAAGTATGATATTAAATGCTTATTAAACACTTAAAAGATACATATTAACATTCTTATTAATATTAACCTGATCTTAGTTCAACAAACTTGTGCCACAAAGAAATATGACATCTGTGGAACATTTCAGTTCAGTAACTGTGTCGCAAAAATACTAAATAGAGACCTAAACTCACTTGGAAATGTTTACTTTTATTTAAAAACAGAATTCTCAAGTGCCTCTCTGCTTTCTGATTTCATCCAGGACAAGAATGAAAATACTGAAATGTGGCAGGATTTCTAACAGAATGAAAGCCAAGAAACACTGAAAACACAGTCTTGAGATTTCCGGTTTAATTTCCAGGACAAAGAGATTCATTGTCAGTTTATATCATCTCTGCTACATAGATAGATACCTGGATCAACAAAAGCTGCTGACCTCTGAGGGGTTACCCAGTGCCGCATTTTGGTTCTGATTTTACAATGCTTTCCACAGTAGTGTGCTGGGTTGAGGCCAGTGTCTCTTTACCACAATGGCTCCCAAGCATTCCCCAAGGAAGAACTGGAAAATATTTGGGATTTTTCTTCTATACTTTCACATTAGTTTATTCTCAGAGCACTTATTTGCATTTTGAGTCACATGTTGGGTAAAGAAATATGAAGAAGCAGTTAACTACTTTTTCTCCTGAAAGCTCAAGATCATATTTTGATAATATAGTGTTTCGTTTTGTTTTGCATTTATACATAGCTTCTGTAAAAATTTCACTTTCACTTTGAATTTAAGTACCCAATTCAAGAGAACACCAAAGCATGACTTTTACAATTATGAACCTAGTTGCTTTTAATGACTGATCTTTTCATAGTATCAATCAACCTATTATCTTATGCTTATTATATGTAACACAGAAGAATTTTTCAGTTTTGTGAATTTACAACAAAACCCATTAGTCCTCTAGGTTTCACTTACTGCTATTTTCCACAAATGCTATTTTCTTTTCTTGCAACTTTATTTCATTTTTATTCTTGAATGTGGGAAGAGTTAAGAAAGGTAAACATTTGCTAGCAGCCAATACTCTCATACCACCTTGGCATAACAATCTCATGAAATAAAAAAAAGAAGAAACTGCAAAGGAAAACAGAGGTTAATACATTTAGTTAAGGGGTGGCACTTAATTTTGTTTTGTCCTTATTTGTTTTGGGCTATAATGTTGAACAGATATCATTATAAATTGATTGATTCAGTGCTGAAATTTGTGTGTCTGGCTGTGTTCTGGCAAAATTATTTATCTTTTGATTCTTTGCCTTATCTTCCATAACACTTTTCTTTTTTACATTCTTGTAGTCGCCACCCTATGTCAGTTTTTAGCACCTTGTATCTTAGGAATCAATAGACTTTTCACTAGAAATGAGCAAAAGAGGGGCAAACTCAGGTGACGGGCCATGAGAACTATAGGCTTAGGACGGGAACAAGCTGACCCCAGAGAGGGTGGGCTCAGCAGATACACCTGATTTGTGGTCAATTCATTGTCCATTGCACTTCCATCTTGGGCCAGTGGTGAATCACTCTCTCTCCCCAGCCTTTTTTAAATTCCTGTTCCACTACCTTTTGCCAGATTCTGGCAATGACTCACCTATTGAACCAGAAGTCTTGATTTTATTCTTGTTTGGCATGTGAGAATGACTTTTTTTTCACCCTGACCTCTTATCCCTAACTTTGGATTTTTATTAATACTTACCAGTCTCCTCCTCTGCATCCACTTAAAACACCCAGCACTCTACAACAGAAGACTTCAGTTTTCCATGAAATTAACAGTGACTATTATAGGGCATATTGTTCTCCTTGATTCCTAAGTATTGACCACTAGGAAATTTGTCCTAGTTATTTGTCTTCTATGTACAATGTTTGTTCCTTTTTTGTGATAATCACTCACCAATTATATTTTTATAGATATAAAATAGAAGGGAAAATGAATGACATTAAAGAATGCTTTTTAAAAAAAAAATCTGGTGACTATCAGAATGAATGAATGGATATCTAGGTAAATGAGAAAAATCTGCCTGGTTGAATGATGTTTTTTTTGTGCACTGGATTTTTATATTCTGGTACAATACTTTTTAAAGAGAAAGTCAGTTCATACCCATATCAATACTACATTGCTACACATTCCATGACCTTGACTCCTTACTTTTGTATCTTTTGATTGATTGCTGAATGAAGCACATTATTCAATTTTTGATTTCTTGATCTTTTGGCTTTTCATCTAGCTCTTCCTTCCTCTGTACTGGTGTTCTAGTCTACTCTTAGTTTCACATGGAATTTTTCTTAATTTCTTCTGGTATCTTTTGACACCAGACAAAACATAGATTTGTCAGCTTTTTAGGCACAAATCGTCGAATTCTCTTTCTGTTGACTTTGCCCTATTTCAGTCTGCCTTTTGACAGTTGACTTATCTCCAATTTTGACCTATTTGCTATCCTTGGATTTATCTGTCAATCTTGCTTTTCCTTGCTCTGGTGCTCTTTATGGTTGAAATTCATTCCCCTGGCTCTTTTCAACTTTAGTCACAAGGGATGGGATTTCCTCTTTCCCTATATCCAGCTCCTGAAAGCCCAAAACTTGATAGCGTTTATTTTTCTCATCCAGAGAATCTTGATCTTCCAGTAAGGGGTTTCTGACATTAGTGCTGATCACCTTTTGTTTCCCACTACTAATTCTTTCTTCGCCTATACTGACCAGTTCTGTTCTTCAAGAACTTGACCTCTTTATGGACTACCATTTGAGCTCATTTCCCTCTCGTTTCCATTTGGTTTCAGCAATGTGGGAGATTGACAGGAGATAAGAAGTGCGGAGTTTTATTCTCTCTGTTTCTTGCATCATTCAGACAACAACCATGTTTCCTTTATGTACAATCACAGTATTTTAATTGAGTTTTCCTGCTCTTATGGCTTTTGCTCTCACTGGTTAACATGATCTTCTCTTTGTTTCACTGATTGTAAAGAAGGTAAAAACTTCCTACTGAAGTTAGTCCTTGCGTGTTTCACCATTCTTCACTGAAAGCCTTAACAGGCCCATTCTTTTATAAATAGTTGCATCATTAAACTTCTTTCAGTTTGCTTTGATGGTACCATATTTACTTTTTTTCTTGTCAGAATCCCTGAATGATACATGGGTATTGAGAAGAAGAAACAAAGCATGCATAATTGATGGATATAGATCTTTATGAACTTGATCACCCTTTGGGGAATACTGCTATGAAGATTGCAATATATATCTTAAAATTATATGTACACACATCTTAGCAGATGGAAAAACATGTATTGCAAGTAGACGATTGAGGAATATGGAGAAGTAGGATTTTCTTTCTGATGGAATGAAATATTATGCAGTTCTTATTATGATGAGTACATTTGGATAGTCTTCTACTCTTCTGCTAAGTTAGCACTTTATAGAATAAGCATAGACAGGCAATAGAATAGGAATAGGGGAGGTTAGAGCAGAAGATGAAGCATGTGTGTGTGAATCTGCCAGTCTACCCAGAAAGGACTTGGACTGCTTTCCTCCTTTGGGGGTAATGTATGTCTATCATGCTGGAGTCAACTCATGAATTTTAAGTATAAAACTGCATAACTTTGAGTTTTGGCTCTTCCCTTTACCCTGTCAGAAAGGGAGCAGTGGGCAAAAACCTCATCAACACCTCCAATGGGCAACTGGTAAGAACAACTTAACTGACTAACATGGGGGTATAAGAGTCACTAGTTATGGCATAACAATAGTGGCACTGTGCTTTATAGGTGGGGCATGGATGAATGTCCTTGGTCATACAGCTGGTGAAAAGTAATAACAAAACATGCTGGGATTTTATGCCAAAGGTGTGAGACTATAAGAACAACAGAAGAAGTAGCACCAGTAAGACTCTAAATCATTCTCATATACTTTCATTTTCTGGGTAGACTTCCCTAGTGACATGGCAATGACACCACATTCAAAGTTCAATTCGACCCAATATGAGGCTCACCAAATTATTACCCCAATCCACCAGGCTGTATCCTTACCATATCTCTGTATCTTTAAAATTCATAAAATCATAGGAAAATTGGGGTATTTGGTCATTGCATGTAGATTACATTATGTTTTGGATCAAAAACATTGAAATAAACAGGCAAAATTAAGTGGAGACTCTAGGAATTATCTGTAAATTATTCTTTACCAATAATTGAATAGGTCATTTTGCACTCAAGTTGATTTTTTTTTTGGGAGGGGGTGTTATTCAACCAATATGAATGAGCTGGCTATTGGGAGGTCAAAGTTAACAGGTTGTGGGTTTTTAGACAAGGGGCTGTAATTAACAGAATGAAATAGTCATAATCAAGGAAATCATGAAACCCCTTGTGTTTTATCTGGGATTAAAAAAAGTGAAGAGTGAAGAACAATACATAAATGTAATTTTATTGAAACTGAGTAGTTAAATGCTGATTGAAATTTAGACAATGTTAAAAACAGAAGTTTCATGTTTGAAAATTTTAGGTCATATAGAAAAATTGATAAGAATAAGTATTCATGTTTTGATCAATGTCAGTTGAAATGGCTGATGCTACAGACACAATTCACCAGATTTCTGTTCTGTGTTCATTGGGCAGAGGTGATTTCAGACAAGTTTCTGTTTTTGCCCTGAATTAAATCTCTACCCTCAAGGTTTCACTATTTCTATCTATTCAACAAAGAACCACTGAACCCACACTCAAAGTGAAAAAAGCTATTATTTAATGGAATCTTTCCACTGTGAAACCAAATTATTTTAACTGGCTTAAAATAATACCAAATGCTGAAAGTCAAGTACGAGACCTTTGGCCCTGCTGCTGTTTAAGATACATACTCCTCATACTTTCTGGTGAGAGTCTCAAGTCATCTCTGAAAAAGGGCCAATTGTAAATAAATTCATAGTGTTTAGATCAGAGTTTTGCCAATGTATATTATGTCTCATATAAACCCTTGTTATATAACTTCCTTCTTTAGGTTTTACAGAGTTCTTGTTTGTTGACATTTAGGGTGTGTCTAGAAAGTGAATTTTTTATTTCTCCTACTCACCTAGGCAGAGTGCCTTGGACATTAGGGGATCTGGTTTATACTTCATGATTTATTTTTTGTGGTTGTATATTTCCTACATTTTGTTCATGTGCCCTTGGATTTCTTAGGAAAAGCTTGACAGATCATTTTTATAAATCAATAAATAAGTAAGTAATACATCATGGATCAAAGGCCACAATCAGCACTGTGGAGAGAATTATATTGTCCCAGGCACTTATGTACTTATAATGATGATATCCTTGGACCCAATGCTGAACACATTTTTCATTAGAACTATTAGATTACAGACAAGATCAACAATTGCAAACACTCTAGAGAAGACAATTAAAATTCAAAAGACTTTTTTTTACAGGTTTCAGAATTTAGTCCTCTCATGTCTTCCTCTTTGGCCTGACTTTTTTTCTGTATTCAGAAATCCCTTGTTTGACTTCCAAAAACTATTCTGTTAATACCTCCTAATCCCAGAGGCATAATTGAAGAAGAATAAAATTTGGAATTCTCAAATCTTTAATGAGTTTCTCAGGAGCCAGGTCTAGTTTAGGAATTCCATCCAGGAGCAAGCATACCATTCACTCTGCATGCTCTAGGTCAAACTTAAGAAACTTGAGTCCAAGAGGGGGTTCTATCTCTTGTAAAATCCACCAGATTTCTTTTGGGAAGAGAAACGAGAACTTTTAGAAGAGTAATTATCAGGCACTATGATTTAGATGCATATTCTGCATGGGTGCATATTCATCTGCCTTATTTGCACTGTCTTCCTGGCCCCAACACAGCGCCTGGCACAGAAAAGGACTCACACATTATTTGTTGACCTCATGAATGAATATAGTTTTAAAAGGCAGGTAGAAAAAACAAAATTTAGTAGATAGATTAAAATCTCTATTGTACATTGTACAATCTCATCTACATTTCAAAGCAAAATATGATCAAGCAAAGTAAAATATAGGGAGATGGAAAAAAAGGAGAGGCAAAGAAAAAAGAAGAAACACAATAAAGAAGAAATAAGATGACAGCACCTTATTCTGATAAGGTAATTGAGTATTTTAGCATGCTAGTATACTGAATTTTCTGTTCAATTGTTTTGTCTTGGGTTCTTCACTCTGTTTTGTGGTAATTAGCAGTGAGTAAATGTAAACAAAACCAGGATCATTGAAATTCCTTCTAAATATCTTCACCAACTTGCCTGTCATCATTTTATTCCCAAGGAAGTAGAATAATAATATTAGCAACAATAAAGATAGCTCACTACCGGAAAGCTTATTCTGCCAGGTATGCACCTAAGTGTGCTGTATGTGGAATTGCACTGAATCCTTGACCAACCGTGTGGTGTAGGTGCTGTGATTTCTCTCATTCTACAGATGAGACTTAAGAGGACATTCCTCTGCCCAAGGCCATACAACATGCATGTGCAGATTTGAGTCCTTGCAGCCTTGCCCACAACCTTTTCCTGGGTGCCCGGTGTCCTCAAAGCATTGTCCTGGTTTCACAGCATTCATTAAAGTGCTCTGGCTGACATCTCAGTGGTCCTAAGATGTATCTGAATGAGCTTTCCTAGATTCATATCTTTCAAAACTTGTTTGTCTTGCATTCTACAGAGCACTGCACTGAGAAATAAATCCTTGCTAATGGACTAAGAGCGGATAATGGGTTAATTTGTTGTCATTCCAAGGAAATTTATTTATGTATTTAATAGGGTTCCCTGAAGATTGTGTTTTGCCCCAAAAAGTGACTACGATATTGAGAAGTTCAGACAGTTGGCTGATTTTGGGGATTGGGGCAGTAATTTGGTCCAGGCTGACTTTTCAGTGCCCTTCACATCACATTAAAAACAAGCAGATGCCTTTTTTGGCATATGCTCTGGGAAGATGTGACCAGGGAGAAAGTGTTGCACGTTCTTTCATTCTTTATAAGTAATTCTAGTTAGGCTCATTCATAGGTATGTACTCATTTCCCCTTTTGGCACTGAGTTCACCCAGGGGAATTTTGGCCTGTTTCCTTTGGGGTTTCTTGGGAAAGAAGGCAGCTTGACACAGGAAAAGAGTCTGTTCTTTTTGATTGACATTTGTGCCGATACAGCAAATAAACAAGCTTCTCTCTCTCTCTCTCTCTCTCTGTGGGGATGTATGTTCTAAATCAATTCAAAATTTTTCCTTAAGCGGTATTATTTGGTGTGGTATATGCATATATGGGAGTTGAGGGAGAAAAGGAAGGAATGATGGTTGGAGAAGGAGAAAGAAAGAATGAAAAAAAAAACACCCCTGTATTTAATTGGAAGTGAAGTTTACATTTATGTTTTATCTTCTCTGAGACATATCGAAAATAAAAATTCCGATGTTGAAATTCAGTCTTGAAATCTATTTCTATTTACCTTTTATGTAGTACAATAGTCATGATGGGAAACTCAGAAAAAGAACTCTAATGGTGGAAAGATTGATTATTTTTGATTCAGAAGACCGGGGTTCTTGGACTCACCCTGCTATAATCCTAGTTGTGAGAACTTTGGTACATTAACTACCTCTTCTGATACTTCTTGGTTTGGATATGCTATAGTTTTATGATTCAATGATTAAAATTTTTGCTATTTATGCTACTTTTTAAGCTATTATTTCTACTTTAAGAACTTCCCTTACTCTCTTAGGTTAAGTTCCCTTGAAGCAGATCCTGAGACAAAGATTCCCATAAAAGTGATTTCTTTAAGGGAGTGTGCCTCAGGGAAAACCAGTAGATGACTAGGAAGCAGGATAGGAAGAGTTGGAGCTAAGGAAAGATCCATCTCAGGCAAGTCCCATAGAATGTTCACCAGTTTTATCCATAAGGCAGTTCCAGCAATGTTAGTTGTGTTTCCAAGTTGTGACAGGGGCAGGGAACTGCATTTCCCATCCCCGTCACCTGTTAAGGGCCACTTTGTCTCTCTTGCTTCATTTCTCCCCAATTCACTGAGCTTCTGGTTTCTCCCCAGTATGCACACAAAGGGATTCTAGTTGCCTGAGGACAGCTGTCCTAAAAAGAGTGGTGTCTGCTGATATTTACAATAGCCAAGTTATAGACAACTTAAGTGTACAACAACAGATAAGTGGGTTAAGAAGAAGCAGTATCAGGCCTCCCCGGTGGCGCAGCGGTTGAGCACTGCGCTGTGAAGCTGTTGGCAGCGGCGACGCGAGTTCGACGCCCGGCCGGGGAGAGTCCTACATGGTGTGGCGGACCTCTCCTGCCTCGCCCGCTGCTCCCCTCGGCAGTGTACTTCTGATCTGCCTGTTCTGCTCCCCACTCGGTCTCTGGTGAACCCTCTCGCCGCCCCACGCCTCTGGCCTGTACCCCAGCTTGTATGTATAAATAAAATAAAATCTTAAAAAAAAAAAAGAAGCAGCAGTATCTACACACAATGAAATACTCCTCAACTATATGAAATGATATAAAATCTTGCTATTTGCAATGACATGGTTGTAACCAGAGGGGATTATGCTAAGTGAAGTAAATCAGAAAGAAAAAGACAGATATCAGATGATTTCACCCCTATGGGATATAAAGAAGCAAAACAAAGGAGCAGACAAAACTAAAACAAAACAAACCCTAGACATCTAACAGCAGAACTGAACCTACCTGAGGCAGAGGGTGGGTGTGTTGGGGGGAGGAGGGGCTCCAACAGATTGTGGTGGAGGACTTTAGGTGCCTTGGTGGTGGATGTGGTATGGTAACATACATCTGAAGAGGTGTGAACCTACACCTCTAGATATACAGTATTGTATACCAATTTTACCTCAACTACCTAAAAAAAAAAATAGAAAAGAGAGTGGGTGCTGGATATTGGAAATGAAAGCATGCCTGAGGGTCAATGGTGCACAAATGCTGCGGAAAGAGATCTGAGAGATCTGGGTGGAGCACAATTCTGATCCATTCTGTCATCCATTGTGAAGAGGACTCTGTGACATGGCTCACCTACTGTCAACATTACACTTACACAGGGAGAAGATGGCAAATAAGTCTCAGAAAGCAGGACTCACAGGTAGGCCAGTGTCATTGTCAATCCAAACCAAGGCTTGGCTCAAATCTGATGGCTAGCAAGGTTTTAGAAATTGGCACTACCTATACCTATCTGCTACTATGTAGAAACCTGATTCCCTCTTAGGTCAGTGTAACATCTTCACAGAAGGCAGAGACATCCTTTGGGCAAAAATTCCCTGCTCTTTATATGTAGTATCCAGAGTCTCATAAATGAGAATACTCTAAAAAAAATAATCACAGGAGGAGTAAAAGCCAACTAACAGAAAGGTGTCTGAGGGAATCTAGGCATCTTCAAATATTCTCGAAAGCAACTATATTTATGTTCAAATTTCAGTCAATGGTCATATTCCCTCCTGAGATGTATTTTTTTAAATGAGTTACTCATTTTCTTTCAAAACACCTACATACTTAAAATGTTTTCCTTATGAATCAATTTTTTATTTGACAGAAGTGAAGATACTTGTGCCCATAAAAAATGCCATGTGTTTTTGAAGTGTTAGAAAAAACAGCTCTCTGGCACTAAACAAAGCTGAGGCAGGAACGTGGAGAGCTGCTACAGAATGACAGAAAAAATGTAAGATAATGAGACATGTGAGGGAATGTATAATTTAATGTGGGGTTTGAAGCAAATGGCGGGAGGAGGACCATAAATGAGAAAACAGTTAAAAATAGTGACTAAAATGACTTTAAATCCAATAAAACATAAAATGAATCAATTAGCGCTTAAATGTTGGAGGCGGCATGGTGCTGTGAAGGAATCTGGAAAAGGCTGACAGATTTTTAGTCTATGAATTTAAATTCATAGGACCAACAATTTCTCTGCCTAGAGAGATTTATCTGCTGTTTTTTTTCTTCTTATACTAGTTGACAAAATGACTTCCCTTCTTTTCCACTTTCTCAGATGTGAATCAATCTGTTATAAAAGCCTCGGTTTTCAGTTTTCTGAAAACATTCCACAAGATGTATGGTAAAATGTGTTCAAGTTTTAGAAATTTCTTGTAACTCCCACTAAATTGTGGCTCTCTCTGCATATGGATATTAGAGGTGCTTCTTAGTTGCTGACCAGAGTTGGCTCCTCATGCCAGGTTGATGTGATTCCGGGGAGTGATAGGAACAACATACAGCCCTCCGTGATGCTTGTTTACTTTTTTCCGGTTTTAATTATATTGTCCACGAGATTGTGTATTAGATCCTGTACAATGACATCTAGAGTCTCTGCAGTGAGTGCTTATTCCATGGGAATTTATAGAAAGCTTTTAAGAACCTGAAAGCTTTTTAAGAACAGGCTGTCTGTCTGTCTTCCTGGAATGCTTTGCCTGAAGCTAACGTTCATAGAAGTAGAAGCCTGGACAACTTCTAGAAACTCTTCCTGTTTCTAGGAAAACATATTGTGTTCTCCACAGCAAGCACTCATTCAGTGCTGGTTGGATACAGGAAGGGATAAAGTAGTATGAAAATGAAGTTCATGAGTTATGCCAACAAAATGACACTTTGACCTTGTAATATGGGGACATTAAAAAATCTTATTTTTAATTCAAATGCAGTCATCAAACAACTTTCTACTCTTAGTTTTGTACATTTAAAAAATTCTGATCACTGGTTCTTTTAAAAATGTATTTGTATTTCTAATGAGTTAAATTTCCCAGATTTTCTTAAATTTTCCTCTAAATTGATGGTGTGTGCAACAAATTAGCACTAAGGAATTTTAATAGATAACATATTTCTTTATAAGAGTTTTGTAGTTTTCCCCATATTATCTTATTCATTTTATTGCAAGAATATATTTTGTATAGAATCTGTATCAGAATTTGTGACCCGCTATGGTCTTCTACTCTTATCTGTTAAGGTAGTATTTCTAAAACATGAATTATGAACCTGCTGTCTCAGAAGCACTTTGAAAGTTTGTTAAAATTTGAATTGTTTCTGCAAAACAAACTGGGGTAGTTGACTTCTAGGGCTTAGGCTCTCAAAGCTGCATTCTTCGAAGCTCCCAAGGTAATTCTTGTGAAAAGTTGAGAACCACAAGCCCAGAGTATAGAGCGTACCCCTAACGAAATTGTGCAGTAGATTTTGTCCTCAGTCATGTTGGCTAATCTCCCATGTTTCTTCCTTGCTATTTATATTTGACACATGAGTGAAATAATCTGGCAGTCATTTCAGTCCCCCCAAATATGTTTTTGGCACTTTGATGTTCATTACAGCACTTTTGCAATAACCAAGATATGGCAAGAACTAGAGTGCCCAATGACAAACATTGGACAGAGAAGATGTGGTATTTGTACACAACAGTATACTACTCAGCTATAAAGAAAGATGAAATCTTGTCTCTTGCAACAACATGGAAGAACTGGAGGGGATTAATGCTAAATGAAATAAGAAGACAGAAAAATACCAGCTAATTTCACTCACGTCAAATACGAAGAAACTAAGGAAGAGAAAAAGTCAAACCAAAATAAATCCTTGGAATCTGACCTCAAAACTGAGGTTGCCAGAGGTCGTGAGGGAGCAAAGGCTGGAGGGCATCCAAAGGACTCTGGGGAAGTGTTACTGGTGTTTTGGTGGCCGGTGTTGTGTGACAACATTCATTTGAAGAGGTGTGAACCTATACTCCTAAAACATATACCAACATCCCCTCTTTAAAAAAAAACAACAACAAACCAAACAAATAAATAAACACAGCCCTGTCCTCAAGCCCAAAAATTATTTTACGGTGAATTTACACTAATGAGGCAAGGACTTGATTTGTTGACAATCCTGATTGTATATTTAAAAAATAGGACTGCTGAAGATAGTAAGGCGAGACGAAAAATGACTGCGTCTCTGATGATGGACTTAGAGGAGTTATTTTGGGAAAGAAGAAACCTCCGCAGCAACTAGCACTTATCTTATGAACCTATAACCATTCACCTGCTCACAGGTGGCCCTCTTAAGCCACTTAGGGGAAGGTCTCTGAAAGTGGGAGTCTGGATAGGGATGAGGCAAACCCAACTGCAATCTTTTGTTTCCCACTCTCCTTTAAAAGTTTTTTTTTTTTTTAGATTTTATTTTATTTATACATACAAGCTGGGGTACAAGCCAGAGGCGTGGGGTGGTGAGAGGATTCACCAGAGACAGAGTAGGGAGCAGAACAGGCAGATCAGAAGTACACTGCTGAGGGGAGCAGTGGGCGAGGCAGGAGAGGTCTGCCACACCTTGTGGGATTCTCCCCGGCCAGGCATAGAACTGTAGAACTTGAGTCCCCGCTGCCTACAGCTCCACAGTGCAGCGCTCAACCGCTGCACCACCGGGGAGGCCCCTCCTTTAAAAGTTTTTAATTCGAAAAAATTCTTTCTCTGCCCTAGATGAAAACTTGTGGGGTTCCATGACATTTTGGTCCATTAAAGTGAAAAAAATGCATTCTCCCTGGAGTAATTTGCAGTGTCTAGTTTCATGCAGGAATCAAAACTTTGAATTTGATTTATAACCAAATCTTCCCATTTCCTCAACTAGACATTGCTTTGGGCAAAGTGGCCTTTCTCCTCTTTCTCCCCATCTGGCACTTCTCTTCATCTCCTAGCTTGGTAACCACTAATTCTTATCCTCCCAGGATGAACTAAGGAGATACTGGAGGAGTAAGAGGGGTTGGAAAGCTCGTACTTAATTGGTTCAAAATTAGGATTAGGCTGAGGTTTTGAATTACTGACTGCTTCTGCCACTGGAGTGTTGGGTAAGGTGAGGTGAGGCTTATATACACATGGAGGTGAGAAGCTGTTCTCTAGAAAGTATTGCAAGTAAAACAAAACAAAACAAAAAAAAACCAAAGAACTACATTGGTCATATTTGATTGCTAACCTTGTGACGGGGTCTCAAGTTGACATCCCTTCTCAGTCCATGTTTTCCACTTTCCTTCCCTTCCTCCATACTTCCTTTTTCTTCGTTTTTCTATCTTTTGTTGTTTTTGTTGGATCCCTCCGCATTGGTTTGCTTACCCTTAAGTGATTCTCTTTGAGCAGCAGTTAAATTGCTTCAAATCAACTCTAATACCCCATCCTTGAGCTTATTTTTCCTTAACAAATCTTGGGAATGCAGGCACATTATAGTACAGGCAGCCACTCCATTGCCTTGGGCTAGTCAACACATTGTTATCTATTGCTGTGTAACAATCAACTCATAGAGTAGCTTAAATAACAACAATTTAGTATTTAAATGGTTCTTTGAGTTGACTAGTTGGTTTCTCTGCCTGTTTTACCTGGTTTGCTCACTGAGCTGCATTCAGCTAGAGGACTGACTAGAAGACCACGATGGCCTCATTCATACTTCTAACTGTTGGTGCTGGCTGTTGCCCAGGGAACATCTTTCTTCCCCAGTTGCCCTTGTTTTTTCAGCAGGTGAGAGTGACTTCCTTCTTGGCAGTCTCAGAGCTGTGTCCCAACAGATAACAAAAGTTGCAAAATTCTTAAGACTTAGACTTTTAAGTCACATAATATCACTGTTACAATTTTTTGACCAAAACAAACATGGTTAGCCCAGATTCAAGGGGTAAGTAGACACCATGTTTTGATGGAGGAAATGACAAAATCACAACGCAAAAGAGTTTAAGTATCATGGTTAGAAAAATTGGATGTCATATTTTGCAATGTATCACACTGACTTTTTAGAGTTTTTCAGATTTATGCCAAAATACCAGTTCTCTGTATCCCTTTAATTGCAGAAAGCATAGATCAAATTATCTGAGTAGGTCCAGATAACTTGGGCCCAGGGCAGGCCAAACAAGGGACAGAAGGACACACAGAACAGTTTATTCCAGAAATACTCTTTATAAACATCTCTAACTTATGTTACCCTGTGCTTTTATACCATAAGTGTGGGGAAGGTGTATAAGAGTCCGGTAATGTGATTATGGATGACTTCTTTGTCAGTTTTTTACGTGGGCTTGTACCTCTTTTGAAATGCATTTTTTTTTTTGGTATGTTGTTATCTTCACCCAAACTTAATGTTAAATTTTTTTCTCATACTTGAAAAAGATTTCCAAAGTAAGCTTCTCTTTGAAACTGACAATAACTAGTGCTGCTTTGTAATCATATGGGCCGCTCCTTGATTTGCCACCTACTTCTTCTTTCTGAGTCTTACATGATTGTCTCTGTAACAGAGCTAATCAGACAGAGCTGTGAAGTTTAAGCCATTTTAACAGCCCATTCATCGTTTCCAGTTACTTATTTAGAGTGCCTGGTGATCCAATTCTGGTGATTCGTATGTAAGCTAGAGTATGGTGGGGTTTCCAAGAGAGACCTAAAAGAGGAAGCACCTTCCCCCCTTATCTTAGTTTGGATGCTGTTTTCTGAGGCCACGCTACCGTGAAAATCAGGAAGCAGACTGATGTGGGGAAAACAAGGTGGCAATGTGGAAAGAGCAACAGGTATTGGATCTTCAGACAGGCCCATTTCTGCCACTTAATCACCATGTGATTTGGGGCAAGTCACCTTCCTCCTCTGAGCCAAGTTTCCACAGCTGTCAAGTGCAGTTGTGCTGACTTAGCAAGGATGTGACAAGGATTACATACAAATTAAATAAGATAATGTTTATGAATCCTGTCTCAAGACTGTGTTCAAACTAGCCTTTTTAAGATGTCAGCAGAGTGGTTGAGTTGGGATTGATTCCCTAAAGGCTGGTGGAGGATAGAATTCTTCTGACAGGCAATTTGTAGTTTTTGGAGCAAGAAAGCCAAAGCAATCACATCCAGGATGGTTTTTATCCCAAGTGAAAACCCAGGGGCCACAGCTCAGCTCCAGTTGATGAGGAGAAAGGTAAGTAAGACTTACCTTTGGTTAACAGGAAGCAAGGCTTAAGTTTTATAGAGAATGTTCTGATATACCATCCAGATCTCTCCCTTAAGACCAACTCACTCATTCTAGCAGTAGGGGATGTTGGCTGCCAACATTCAGAGCCAGAGGGCCAGAGGGGGTTGTTTGGGATCTTGTGGCTGAGGGTGCAGGCAGATAGCTGCAAACAATATTAGAGTGCCCATGGCGTGCCTCTTTCTGCCACTGGACCCAGATTGTATGGGTGTGTCCACCTCATACAGTATTGGCCAAGCACATGTGGAGTTTTCCAGTGTACCAGAGTACTTCACACAGATACTCAAGCTTTCTCTTGGACTAAACCACATATTGGAAAATCTTTTCTCTCTATTGTTGAGTTGAGGAAGAAGCTACACATATTGCTGGAAGAAATCTTTATTGGAAGAAGGGGTATGTTCTTGGAATCTAGGTCATAATAGCTGTCATCCCCAGGTAGGACAGAGTTACAGAGTTTGGTCTTCATAAAGGAGAGAACTGCATCTGCCTGCAAAGAAATGACCCAGGGGCCATGTGTAGGGGGTTGGGTGGTGAGGATTAGTAGAGTCTGTGTAAGATTAACTTCCCTGAGAATAAATTCTAAACTAGAGAGAGGCATGCAGGAAATTAATTGGGAGTGCGCTCAGGAAAACTATCTTAGAGGAGTGAAGGAAGCAGGCGTAGTATGAGGGAGGAGGTAAACATCAGGACAGTGGTGACAAAGTCCTCAGTTCAAGCAAAGTTCTAGAGTTGGGAGTACCATTGAAGAAATGGGGCCTTGGTTTGATGAGCATTGAATGCAGGTTGTCAGAGGAGGGGGTATAACCTCATACAGGGCAGCTTCCTTTGTCTGAGTATAATTCTCAGAGAAGGACACAGCTCTGAATGTTGGCAGCCAACATCCCCTACTGCTAGAATGAGTGAGTTGGTCTAAAGGGAGAGATCTGGATGGTATATCAGAACATTCTCTATAAAACTTAAACCTTGCTTCCTGTTAACCAAAATGACCCAATATAATGACTTCATAACCATTCTCAACCTAGATTGCCTTAAGCCATGCGCTCACATGTAGTTGTTGATTACAAAACATCCTTAGAATGTTTTTGTATGCAAGTCCCCTAGCACTTGATCTATCATTAACTAGTATCTCTTACCATTTCTGGAAGGGATTCTGCCCCAGCCTTCATCCTAAGGCACCCTCATCCATGCCAAGCCAGCCCCTCCCAAAAGGAGAAGCAAGAAGAAATGTACAATAAGTGTGTTTATAAGTTGTACTCATACCCAGAGCTCTCATTTAAAGGTATGTGTCTGTAGCTAGCAGTCAAATATAGGGGGCAACATTCAAACTTGCCCTATCTATAATAGGGAACATTGGTCACTACTATTGGGATATCTCATTGCTTATTAAAGTATAAAACCATGATCTTTTACTCCTGGTACCAACTCTATCAAATAGATACAGTTATAACCCCATTTTACCCAGGATGATATGAAAATGCAGAGATGGGCAGCGATGCCCAGGCTCATGCAGCAGTAAGTGGCTATGACTGAATCCAAGTAGAACTTTCCTTCTAGAGTGAGCTACTGACCACCCAACCTTATGCCCCAAAGCGCTCAGGAGCTGGACGTGAATAAATACCTTGAGATCTAGAAAATAAAATGCTCTTACACTTAAGGCAATTAAAAACTAGGAAATCAATTCAAGGGTTTTATTTTGAGTACATAAGATCAGTATTTAAAGCTCAGTCAAACAGCAGTCCCTTTGCATTTCCAGCATAATTTGATATCATTGGTGACTGCAGACCCCCATCTGAAGCAGATCAGAGTCCTAGGAGCAAAAACTTTGAAATCAAGAAAGTTTACTCCAAATGTTCCCAGCATAGCCCAAAGCCAGAAAAGTTCACAGCTCTACATTAAAATGTTAGAAAAAGATCACATTGCAGCAGCTGCTTATGTGGATTACCTAGTCTAGCCATTCTGCTAAGACTTAAAAAAACCTGTCTGAGTTGTAGGAAGAAAAAAAATAAGCCTCTAAAATATCAAGTTGGTGCTTGTTGGTAGAGCTGTGATTTCCCATTTGTTGCCCCCAAGACTCAGGTGTATCTGCTATAAAGTCAAGATGTTTTCAAGGCGCTAAGGCAGTGGGAGGTTTGGATTCTGTACTCTCTCCCCGTTCCCCCGCCACCCTGCCGTAGCCTGTGCTGTTTCCAGAACCACAGCCTCTCTTGAAACATTTTTTTAAAAGATTTATTTATTTATGCATACAAGCAGGGGTGTAGGCCAGAGGTGTGGGGTAGTGAGAGGACTCACCAGAGACTGAGTAGGGAGCAGAACAGGCAGATTGACTGAAGTACACTGCTGAGGGGAGCAGCGGGCGAGGCAGGAGAGGTCTGCTGCGCCATGTGGGAATCTCCCTGCCTGGTTATGAACTTGTGCTACTGCAGTGGGTGTGGATAGCTTCATAGTGTTGCACTTAACCCGTTGCGCCACCATGGAGGCCCGAAACTTTTTTTTTTTTTAATCCTTGCAATGTTTCACAGCTGATCCAAAGCACGTTAGGAAATCTCAGTCTGTTCTCACAGTCATTTTATGCAACTTCCCTTAATATTTTATAAAGAAATTAGGTCAAATGTACGCTGCTGTCCCTTGATCTCTGCTGTGAGTGATGCTGTTACTGCGTGTGTGTGGGTGTGTGTTAATGTGCACACACTTAACCGTCTTGAGATTTAATATACCTTAGCATCAATTATCTTCTTTTTCTTCAAAAAAGCAAAGTATGGACTTCTAGGCACAGTATGAGCCCCATCTTACAGAAGGGGAGACTAGAAACTTGCAAAAGCTCTCACATTGCGATAAACTGTGGTGGGCTTTCTGTTATCAATTGGAAAATCTTTCCCCAGCTCTCTATGTTCCCTATGTCTCTTCAAAGGGCAGTTTTCAACAGCATTGGTTTCTTGCCTTTTTACTGTGGTTGTGGTGTTGTCAGCCACTGTAAGAAAAATGATGAAGGAAGATACTACAATAGAATATTTCTTCACGTGGGTGATGTTAAAGACCCGATTTCTGATTGTAAGTTCTGTTAGAACATAACCATCTAGACTCAGAGGTGGAAATGATGTTCCCTTCAGGGTTCATAGACTGTGGAGAAGGGAGAGGATATTTGAGAGTAAGTGTCTGATCCCATGTGACAACTTTTATATCACAAGGAACACAATGGAGTTAAATTGTCAGTTTAATTTGAGGATGTTTATGAAGGGTTATGACTTACCTGTAAAGTATCTGTGAACCTGAAAGAGAGATCATGTTTCTCCTCTTGTTGCTTGTAATTTCAGAATATTTCGACTTCTGTTGTGAAATGTTTTCTCAACTTGAAATCCTAGGGTTTCTCATGCGTGGAGAGGAGTGGCATAAAAATATACACAACTGATGTCACTTCAAGAAAGGCCAATAAAATTCATGGTATCGCTCCTGGAAGATAAACAGACTAAAGAGTATCAGTATGATAAATCTCTTGGTACTCCCTTTGCAACACCCTTTGCATAGTTTATTAGTTAAGACTCTGTTTGGCCACATGTAACCTATATCTGAACTGCACTGGTTAACCAAACTGGTTGAAATTTTCAGACTTAGCAAGGAGTATGGAAGTGATCATCCCAGTGTCATTGTTCAAGGATGTTATTAAGAAACCAGGACGCTTTTTTTCATGTTCTGCTACCTTTCATATATTATGGCTTTCATTCTCATGACTTAGGTTCCACCTTGAGGCACCCTGTTTAAATTTTAGGACAAAAAGCAAAAAACAGAAGGCACATGTGAGCTTATTCTGGTCCTTTTAAATACTAGTGACAACAATAATAACATTTTATAGAATCTAATGTAGTAATGTTTCTTTTATATCCCGTTGACCAGAACTGGTCAGATGATCATGTCTAGCTGCAAGGGAGTTTAGGGAGGTATTTAAAAGTGGAAATTAACCAACCAAACTTTTGATTTTTGTTAGTAAGGAAAAAGTAGAGAATAGTTATTGGATGGGGAGTCAAAATTAGAAATAAGATTAATGTCTGTGAAAAGAAAAGGACAAGATGTTCCTTTTAAATATTATGCTTGCTGTGCTATAACCTCAAATGTCCCATCTTCCATAAAATTTCTCTTCACTGTCACTATTTTCTCTGGGTTCCTGTGGCACTTTGTCCTGTATTTTAAATAGAGTTCTATTAATCCTATTGTTTTCAAATTAGTGGTTTACATGCCTATTTTCCTCATTTAGACACTGAACTTCTCAAGGATAGAGACCTAGTCTAATGCACCTTTGTAATCTTGTCACTTACTGTCATGATTGGCACACTAGGAGGAACTGAAAAGCTTACTTGAATAAAAATAAGAACAAAGTAAGTTTCAGTAGGTCATGAGCCCTAGGAAAGACTGAGATTCTCCGTTCTTATCACATTCCTGTTCCCCAGACTTCCTTGAGTCTAGTCTTTCATTCTCTTTCCTTCTTAACACGTGACCATTCATAAGTCCTCTCCCCCAAACTTTACCCCTCACCTTAAGATTCTGCTTAAAAAAATGGACATTTTTTTTTCCTATGGAAAATGGGACCCGTGCTACCTGAAATCCCACCTTATACTACAGGGCTATACTACAGCAATAACTCAATATTGGCTGGTACTCCACAGCAAGCTGACTCATCTGTGAATAAAGGTCACTTGTTTCCTCCTCAAAGGAGATCCCCACCCCCATTGCAGCCAAACATATGAGCTGAGGCTTGGGTGCAACAGTTGTGGATGACTTATATTTTCCTGGCCCTGCTTGTGCATGATTTCTAATGTTCTGTCTTAGGATTTTGATTTGACTGGTCTGAAAGAACTATAGCCTGCAGGTCAAATCTGGTCTACTTTTGCAAATAAACAAAATAAACCTAAATAAAGGTTTATTGTGACACAACCACTCTGTGCATTTATCTCTCATCTGTGCCTGTGACTGCTACAACAAAAGAGGTGAATATATTTGGTAGCAACCCTATGACTTACAAGCCCCAAAATGTTTACTATCTGGTCTGTAATAGCAAAGGTTGGCTGATCCCTGGTTTAGGGATTCTGGGAACTCAAGATTTTTGACTGAATCAACTCAGATGTTCTCATCCAGTTTCCAAGGTTCCACTCTTTCACAATCAATACCGTTATTAGTGGAGCAGACCTGCTGAGGGTGAGAGTTTTAGTTTTCTTTATTTTGTAGCATTTAGTATTGGGTTTGATCTTCAGCTTTTTCTGCCCTTTGGCTGCAGGATATGAGGGCTACTTTACATACAAAAATGACATATTCCTGTTGCATTTCATCTTATATTGGTGGTTAGTCACACTCATCCTTCTTTGTCTTTCTCCAGTGCATCAATGGCTCCAGCAGCAGCCATCCAGTTTTGTAGTCCTTCTAGTTTATTCTTTTCACAAACCTCTCAAAATGCCAGTGCATTTTCTTCTCTCAATTCCCCGATCCAGTTCACCCAGGGCTGGATTCATGGGTTTGTAATCTATCAAGTTGCACAGGGGTCCTATACTTAGAGGGTCCTACACTTGATTTCATGTTATTTAATCATCATTTTGAAATTATAAAAATAAAATCATTTTGGGGTGTGTTTTATAAGTGAAGTTCAGAGGGATAGTGGAATATGTGAATATGGGGCAGAGAGAGTTGCAATATGTGGGACCATCATTCTTTGTTATTCTGTTATTACATAGTATTTGACATGCTCTGTGAGCAGAGTTCTCCCTGTATATGTGGGAATTCTGGGGGAAGCAAAGGAAGTAAAAGAAAAGTATTTTACATTTAAAACCATGTAAGGGAAGACAGAAGGAAAGAGAAAATAGGGCATATTTTCTTTCTTTGCAGTCCTTCCTTACTCACCAATAAGCCGAAGATAGTGTCAGTAAAATGTGTGTGTATCAAGAAGTGAATGAAAGCAGTTACGTTATTGTTGTGCAGTTCTTCTACTGTTTTGCTAAGAATGAAACACTTGCATGTGTAAGCTAGGAAGTATGAACCATGTCATTTCAGTGATTCCACATGTGCGTTGAAGAATCTTTTATTTGTATTGAAGACTGAGATGGCACAATATAAAGATGTGTGAGAAGACCCATGCAAATACAAGTTTTAAATTGACAACAGTAGATAGCAAGTGAAAACCCACAAGAAGTCAAAGGCTGAGCAGCCAAGTGTGGACCTGCTGCCCCATGCACAGAGTGGCAAGTGCTGTCCACAGCAGCTTCTGAAACTAGGGAAAAGGCTTCCTTGCAAGGCTGGCCAGCAGGGAGACAGAACAGCTTCAGTCTATTTCCCCAATGTTACTGGGGAATAGGTAGAAGGTGGTAGGCAGTAGAGTAGGTGGGAGGTGGGGAGAAATCAAGGTTGGCCAAAGAGAGAAGGGAACCAAGAAGCTCATGGCGTGCCTGAGGGAAGCTGTTCATGTTTCTTTATAGGTTGTTCTATTATTTTGGGGGGGGGGCATGTTAGCATGTGTCCACAGGGGGCTTAGTAGATATAATGGGGTTCTTTAGGTCAGTGTCTCTGGTGGCCATGCTTGCACTCTGAAGTCAACTTTATGAAAAAGGTCTGTTAATTTCTGTTGCAACCTGTTTTCTCTGGTCAAGCTCTGTTGCCTCTGTAAAATAGGTAGGAGGGATTTCCACAAAAGCAAGCAGCAGATTGGGGGAGCAAATGGAATATAGGGGAGCGGCGAAACAAACCCTTTTGAAAAAACCCTATCTTGATGACCTTTTTGCAGAACGAGTCCTGACGTTTTACCAAATGAACCCTGGCCACAGTTTCAAATTTAGAATAAAGAAAAAGCTTTATGTTCTAGAATTTTTGGCAGCACTTTATTGTTATTATTTTTAAACAAAGGCCACCCCGTTTTATTTTGTAGTGGGTCCTGAAAATCACATAGGTGGCCTTTTTGCCACGTGAAATATTTTATTATTTCATGCTGAGGACAGCAAGTGCACCTCCACTACTCGTCTTTATTGCTGTCCAGTTACAAGGAGAGACACAGCCACCAAATTTCAGGTGAAGGACTGGTTCCCAGGACAGAATCTGGGAGCAGTCTTAGTTTTGGTTTCCCAGGGGAAAAGTTCTGCAGTGAAGATTTTCTCATGAGTGCACCTGAATATGATCTCAGGAACATCACACTCAGGGACATCATATCATGGTCTGTGGGAGGTGTGGGAGCAGAAGAAGTTGCAGTGTAAAGCAGTTGGTGTAGGAACTTCAGGTAATAGTAGGTGGAATCCTGGAGCTGGAACGGCCCATCAGAATTGTTGCAAGTCAGGCAAGTTGCTGGTCCCTTCCAGCCTCACTTTGATCAGGCCTTGGGAGCAGGCTGCCTCCAGAAAGGTCTTCCTTCCTTCTGAGCTGAGGGCAGTTCCTGAAGAAGCCGTAGTTGTAAGGCCCAGCAGCACACCCATAGCTGAGGATTGCCCTTTGGTCCTGAAGTGGGTGTGAGCATAGAGTGCCCCAAATAAGGCCCAGGCCACAGTTCCAAATAGGAAGGTATTAGCAGATTCCAAAAGAAGTGAGAGCTCTCCCCTCAATCTTCTGATTTTTAGAAATTCAGACAATGTAGAACAGACGAGAAAAATGCTGCTGTCAGATACAGCATATAATTACTTCAGTGATTTGACTGTGATTATTAAAATAGTTAGGCAAGTATTTGTTTTAGTACAAAAAAACTAGTGCTTTTTTTTTTTAAATTAATTTCCCTCCTGTTTTTTGTCTTTTCAGTGGTTTGGGCTTTCAGGTTCAAGGTTTATTTTCTCTAGAATTTTCACTTCTGGAGAAATGTGGAAGCTAGCATACTCTTTCTAAAAAATGTTACCCTATCACTTTATTATAACAGGAAACAAGTCAAACACATCAACTGCAGAAGACAAGTGTTGGGCCCACAATCTAAATGTTACAAAAGTGTCTGCAGTATATAATGCAGTTTTAGAATTAACATAAAAAGCTTCCCTTTTGATTGATGAGATTACTTGTGGGATGGGCTGAGATGGCATGTGAATGTTTATGTGCGTGTGTGTGGGTATGTTGGTTGGGGGTAGCGTGGAGGGGACACACCTTACAGGTTTAAACTGGGCAAGCCCAAAGGAATCATGCTTGGCCTGGGTCCCGTGGTACAAGTTTGTACTGGGCCTTGAAAGATGATTCTTGGTCCTGTGTATGGCACCTGGTATAGAAGCTGAAAGGAAGGCGTGCCTTGTCAGGGATTTTCCCAAATGCTTTCTGGATTTCTCCACCATTGTCAGCATCTCCTTTTAGACATAAAACAAATGTGTACCATGCATCCCAGGATCGTCTTTGTTCTGGAAGAAACCTACTAGTTGTTCTTTCCCATTTGATATAATCCCAGGAGAAGTCAGGCAAGAAATCAACTTTTTCCTTCCACATGATCAAGAACTCTGCATTTCCAGGTTTGTGGGAAAACATCAGATCCTTTGGGCACTAAATAGGTGAGCATTGAACAGATAGCTAAGGTTATGGTGAAAGAGAGGCTATCTCTCTGTTGGCCTGGCTGTTGCACCCAGAACAGTAAGGTCAAAAACAGGTCAAATTTTCATGGGACTAGAAAAAACTCAAAGTCCTCTTTCAAATGAGAGAAACAATTGGAACTTCTCAGGCCCCTTTTTATCTTGCTTCTCTGCCTCAAGCTATGGGCAGGGGTTAGGGAGTGTTGGAGAATATTTAACCACTAGTTATAATCTTCACGAAGGAAAAGAGTATCATTTATTTTGAATTTTGGGTTTGGCTAGTTCCATAGAGCTAAGGAGAACATGGATTGCCATTAAATGAAATTGAAATAGAGGAAACTTGTTTTAAGAGGTAGGGAGACATGCTGGTGCATTATTGCTGCATTTTAAAACACCCAACTTGGACTAAAGTCTTATCAACACTAGCAAAGCACATTGTCAGGGATCTGCAGAAATGCCACCGCTCCCCCTGCCCCATGTTCAAGTACATTTTCATTGCCACCAAAACGAAGTTCTGATTCAAGAGATTAAAATTTTCCATAAAAGTGGGAAAGATCTCATAAATACCTCTTCAACAAAGCATTCAGTCCTTGTATTGTTCCCTCATTAAATAACTCACCCCCTCACTTTCTAGTTTTTCAAGCACCTAGGATACAAAATTGTCATAGCATTCAAGATAAACTTCTCTTCTCATAGAACAATAATCGCTTTGTAAACCTCTAAGAATGCTGCAATAGGCATCGTTTTGGTCCTTTTATTAATGCCGCTGGTATTTGTCTAGCCTTAGAAAAGCCTTTGGCTCAATGTCCCACTCATCTTTTTGGGCGATAGCTTGCTAGTGTTGTCAGGACAAGTAAAACATTTCCCTTTCAGCATTCATTACAAGAAAAAAAATCCTATTGTATTTCTTAAAGGTGACTTGTGACTCATCTCCTTTTTTGGGATAGAGTTATAGTTTAAGATTTGGCCAATGGTGTACTTTTCGTTTGTGAAATTTAATACAAATGTTCAGAAGTTGAGAGGAGTTGAATTTGATATGTCTTATAGATTCATTTCCCATACCTATGGGATGTTGAAGAACTGTATAGAAATGTTTTAATAAATATATCTCAAGTGTTCTTAGTATAACTCTTGTATTCCAGATAAAAATCATATTGAGGGAAAGGAACAAATTGCTATTTTAATGCAGGCTTATTTTGACTAATATTTTTCCCTTTTTTGAAACATGAAAATGGCTTATTCATTTTTATAATTATTAGGTAGATGTTTATGTGCTAAAATTTAAAGAAATCATATTTATAAGCAGGAACAAAACCATGCCTGCTACCTAAGACATTTCAGACAAGAAACCATGCCTGCTACCTAAGACATTTCAGACAAGACAATGATATGAAGAAGAAAATTAAATATTCACAATCTCACCATCCAGGATTAATCAGCATTAATGTGTTGATTTATAGCATTACAGTCTATTTTCATGTATGTGTGTAACAGGGGGCTGAAGCCAAACACTGTTACAGGTGGCACCCCCTTGAGGGGGGTGCTAGTGAGGATTGATTGCCCCAGGCAAAATACTAACAAAGTATCGATGGTGGTGGAGACGCTGCTAGGCAATGGAAGGGACTGCAAAAGCAGCCCCTGGGATACAGCTTTCGGGATTTCAGCATATTCAGATCTTCAGCAATTCCGGGGTTAGCAATTTCTGCCTCCACCATGCCAATCTTCCAGAAAGCCTTTGCGGGCCTCTTGAAGGACGTGGAGAGGTGTCCAGCAGCCAGCTAAGAGAAAAAAGTTTGGAGGCTTTGCAAGTAGTGGAGTGACTGAAAACTGTTCCTGGTTTTGCTGCTGTTGCTGCCTCGCAGGGAAGGCGAAGACCTGGAGCAGGCGCTTCGCTGAACTGCATGAGTGTGGCCGTTTGTCAGGTCATTCAGCTGCCGCAGATGCAGTTTTGAGTGTCCATTGTCTGGTACTGCGCTGGGGCATCTTGGCAGCTCCGTGAGCATCTCCTGTGTATCTTCTGCTGTCTCGTGTGTGGGATCCGGCGTCTATACTCCGGCGACCATGTGCTCCAGTTCCGCAGTGGCGGGATGACGCCATCTTGGGAGCCTTAGTGTGATTAGGACTTTAAAACACTGGACACTATTTCAGGTGAGGTAAACAGCCATTTGTGGCCTCAGACACTCTTTGTTTTCCCTGGTTTGTTAAATATAATCCCATTATTGTTGTTCTCTGAACCTGAGTAGTCTTGCAGTTGTGCTCAAGGGTGAAGAACTCAGACAGGGACCAATAAACTATTTAGGCAGTATCATAGGCACACAGATATTTTTGCCAACCTGTTGGTTTGTGACTTACTCTTTTTTATTCGTCAATGAATGAGGCACATCTTTACTTACATTTTAAAATAAACAGCTAGTCTTGTGAAACTGTTACAGGGTAACCCTGTGGGGTGCCTGTCTGGGTTCTCACCTGTGCGCTTCAGTGGTACTTAAAAAGCTCAACTGCAGACACACACAATAAAATTAATAAAAGGGCTTATTTACAAAAAGGGAAAGAAAAAAAGATAAAGAATAAATTGGTGAATGTGTCCTACCAGTTCCGCTGAGCCAGAATCTTATTGCCTACTCAGGAAAAACTCTGGCAAATCCACACCACGGACCAAAGGGGCTCTCCAACCCCCCAGATCTGGTTTTTATGTCCCAAAACCCCTCCTTAACTCCTCCCTCAGTCCTCAGTGTCCTTTCTTTGGTGACGATGGCATTCTGGGATTCATAGTCCTAGGTGTCTTGGATCTCTCTGGCTTGAGGTGGGGGTGGGGTCCTGGGACACTCCCTTTTCCTGAGGACCACCCTTTTGCAAAATGTGACCCCGTTTAAACTGCTTCCTATGGCAAAAGTGGAAACATTTTCATAGCCAATGAATTGTCTACCATTTTGTTAGCGATTTGATTGAAAGACTGGATTGGCAGGAGAAAGCAACTTAAAGTTTTTTGCTTTGAATTTCTTAATTATTTTGAAGGAACATTTCTGGGGACTAAAGGTTTTGACTGTCTTGGAGTCAAATAAAATGAGTTATCACAAGGCCTCTGAGGATATTTTAGTATTGTGGGTTTCTTGGGGACCTGCTGGATCATTTTAGGAAATAAAAGGACACATTTCTCCACAAATGTTAGATGTATTTGATATGGTCTTCTAACAGATCTGTGAACCATTATTTTTTGACTGCCAAGTCAAACTTCGAAATATTATTTTCTCTCAGTTCTTCTCTCTCATTTTTATTTCTAGCTGTATATAAAACCAAAACCAAACTCAGGGCATGTGTGGGGGTCAGGACGTTACAAATATGTAATCTAACAAGTGAGTAAATGTACTTTCCTTATGTAGACAAGGTCAAAGTTCTTTTTAGTCAAAATGTAATTTGTCCTTTTTTCTTGTACTATGCGTTGCTTGTGTAAACAAAAGGTGATCACACAGTGAAATGAGAATCTAGGTGAAACTTACCTATGAGGGGTTTTGTGAAAAACCACAGGTGGCCAAATGTGTCAGTACAGCAAAGGTGAGAAATCTAAGTTGGTTGAAATGTGGTTGTGTTTCCTAACCTGAGCTTGATGATGAAGTGAGGACTTGGACTGAGTCATCAGCAGTACTTACAGGGTGTAACTATACCGACCCACAAGGGCTTCCGAGTTGATTCTAAAGAAATGCCTCTTAGCTTTATCATATTCATCTCCCATATTTCTTAAATGAGGCTTTGGGAGGATAAAAGTCTTGGGAAAATAGTTGAAAGACTTTGAAATTAACAGCAGTCTTGGCTTATGCTCACATGGCTTTGAAAGCCCTTTGCTGATAGAATCATAGGGTTGCAAATGATGGAGAGAGGTCATTTAGTTCATTTTCATGCCCAAGGCAGAAGAATTAACCTATTACTGATAACCTTAGTTTTTGTTGAGATGTTGTTTATTTAAACAAGAAAACACCTTTTATTTTCAGTAATGACTAACTTGTTGTTTTAGACCCAGTAACCTTGTCTCACTGTTGCAGAACAAAAAGAAAAGAGATACTGGTACTGAATGATTAGGTTTCTCATAGTATTGATTTGTAACATTGATGAAATTCAATAGTCAAACTGATCTAGTAGTATAATAACATGTTAAGTTAGTCATACACACATATGCGCACACACATTATCATCAGCAACAACAAATTATCACAGAACTATTTTCAAAAACCAGTTTCCCAGTAATTAAGTAAAGTTGGGAAAATGTGTATGAAAATCTAGAGCATCTTGCTGTGACCAAAACTTTTAATTCAGAGAGCAATCAACTTTTTACATTTTTCTCATTCATAAAAACAACCAATTCTAAAAGAAACAAATGGAATTCATAAAATTTTTTGAGGTTTTTTAAGTTGAATTCATACTATTAAAAAAAAACTTTCATGTTTTGCTTCTTCTATTTCTGCTTCCCAAATATATTTTGAACAAAAAGTTTCAGGCAAATCAATACCAGATTTTCTGGTTACTTGGAGTGAACAGTAGACCAAAGTAAACTCACATGTAAGCACTACACACAAAAAGATTACAGTTGGATTTGGGCAATAAAACCTAGATAAAGAGATAAATAACAAATAAACTTAACAAAAGATTGCCATAGATAGTGTATACCTCATAGGCGGTAAAAAAAAAAAAGCTTGAGGTCAAAGGTAGAAAAATATCAATCGTATGACCATTATTATGTAAGAGAGATTAGCTAACCTTTAGGGTTATCTATGGAGTAAAACATAAAGAAATGCCCCTTCTTAAGGAGTTTATTGCTTTTATTGCTCCTTTTCATTGTCCCCCGATGGGAGACAGACATGTAAAATGCAAATAACACTACAGAATTTCTTTTGATACTGTGCCTTTCCATGTGTTCAGCCATGAGACCGGTATTTAGTAAAAAACGATGCAGAGTTTTTAACACTGTTTGGTGGTAGCCATCTTGGTCCATTTGTTTTCTCTTACCTTTGCTCTTCATTTCCTGTTTATATATCCTTCTTGTGCTGTTCTTTTGGGTTTGACTACTATTTCTGGTCATATGTTTCCTTTTGGATGCATTATCTGGTCACTTGGGATGACCCAAAGACCAAATTAAACTCACATGTAGACACTACCCATAAGAATTTTGGTGTCGTATTTGGGATATTTTCCTTTAGTACAAAATATTTCCCATTGTTTGATGCCTACTTCTAGACTGACTGATCTACTTAGGTTCTCAGGGCAAATTTATAGCAATTTAATTCATGCTTGAAGCAATCCTTTTTTTTTTTTTTTTTGCAGTAATAGTGTACCACACCCCATACTTCCTGAACCAGTTGCTGAATGATCCCCAAATGCTTAACACACTTTAAAAATATCTTAGCAGATCGTTTAAACTGCTTTGTATTCTTTAAAGAAGAGGTAAAATGCCAAAAC
This sequence comes from Scalopus aquaticus, assembly GCA_004024925.1. Lineage (NCBI taxonomy): Eukaryota > Metazoa > Chordata > Mammalia > Eulipotyphla > Talpidae > Scalopus > Scalopus aquaticus. The sequence continues at coordinate 25,053 of PVIJ01004088.1, read as the reverse complement.
CAAGATGTAATACATTCTGGAGGAAATTAGGTGTCCACATCAGAGAAGAAATTTAAAATCTTAGTTCAAGAAGTGATTAAAGCATTAAGGATATTATAGTTGGAGAAGAGGAGAGAAGGAAAATGATAATTATCTGCAAATATTTGAAAGTTTTCATCAGAATGAGACACTAGTCATCCTGTGTGTTCTCGAGGGAGCCAACACTGAAGACATAAGAAAACATTTCAATTTTGTGTGAGCAAGAAATATCTTGTAAAGAAGATTGGGCAAACATTAAAAAGCTAAGTTGGGAGCTCCCTGTCACTGAAATTATAGTAAAGTCTAGATTCCAACATAGTGGAATAAAAAGATTTTGGGGTGCATTTTTTTCTATAAGAGGATATGACTACTCTAAAACAATCTGCCATAGATTTAGTCTTAATTTACTTACTCACTTAAATATTTGAGTGTTTATTATACTTCTGGCATAGTGTGATGTTCTAGGAATACACAAGCACTTGAGTAATATTCCTTACTTCAAGAAACTTACAATCTAATATGAGAAACACATTGAAATAGACAGCAACCAAATGTAAGTTACATCGAATTATAACTGATGTTTGATGATCTGTCTCTCACTGGGGTCTATGCTTCTCAGAGGCAGGTATCCTGCCATTTTTGCTTCCATTATACCTCTATCACCTAGTACATCACCCGGTGCATGGTAGATAATAAATGCTTTTTGACTGAATTTATTGACTAATACAATGTTTATTCTGACTGTGATTCATCTAGTGGAATTTTAAGAGGAGAATTTTAAATTTTATCTGACAATAATGGGGAGTGCCCAAAGAGGAGGTGATTTTTCTCCATCTCTAACCTCAGAGCAGGAGTGTGATCTGGCATGGAAGAGGAGCTTATCAGCAGAAGGAAGGGCATCTGTGCTTGCTGCTGGTCAAAGATAAGAAATTACCTCTATGTGCTGACTTTATAAGCAGTTTCACATTGTTGGAGCAAATGATTTAGGGCAGTGAGTAGTAAGAGACAAGTCTAAAAAGGATGTGGGAGACTGAATTATGAGGTACTTTGTGATTGGTGGCTGAAGCCAAAGGCTGTTACAGGTGGTGCCCCCTGGAGGGGGGTGCTGGTGAGGATAGTCCCAGGAAAAATGCTAACAAAGTATTGTGTTTTTGGGGTGGAGACTCTGATAAGAAGTAGCTCCCAGGATTTGGTGTTTGGGATTCAGTGTTTTCAGAACCTTGGTGATTCCAGTGTCAGCGATTTCGGCCCTCATCATGCTGATCTTCCATAAGGCTGTTGCGGGCCTCTGAAGGACGTGGAAAGATGTCCAGCACCCAAACTCAGAGAGGAAAAGTTCCGTAGCTTTGCAAGTAGCTGAGCGACTGAAACTGTTCCCCGTATTGCTGCTGTTACAGACTGGCAGGGAAGGTGAAGACCCAGAGCAGGCACCTTGCTGAGCTGCATGAGTGTGGCAAGAGGAGCTCTGCATCCTCAGTGATGGGAAGACACCATCTTAGATGCTTTTTGTTTAGGACTTGGAAACACTGGACACTGCTTCCAGGGAGGCAACCATTTGTGGCCTTAGTAACGCTTTGTTTTTCCCTGGTTTGTTAAATAAATCCCATTATTGTTCTCTGAACCTAAATAGTCTTGCAATTATGCTTGCGGGTGAAGAACTCAGTGACTGATAAACTATTTGGGCAGTGTCCTTGGCCAGTTTTAGTGCCCCTATCACAGTTTCCTCTCTTAAAGATATTTAGTGAGTAGAATGATATGATCACATTTTTCTTTCAGGAAGAAAACACAGGGGGCAATGCAGAGAAGATGGAATGGCAGAATGAAAGTGGAGATACAGGAGGCTATTCCAGTCATTCAGGAAAGAGGTGAAGAATGTCCAGAAGGGAATGAGAGCAGCATGATAAAGAGATGAATTGATGGATTAAAGGTACAAAATTGATGGACTTTGTGAATGATGGAATGTGGGTATGGGTGTAGGTGGGGTTGGTTATGGCAGAAGTGAGAAAATGACATCCTTGGGCATCTGTGGCTTACTAGCAGAGAAAACCTAGTAGTGAGCACTTAATTTTATGGAATAATGGTTGAGCAGAGAATATATTTTGTAAATCATCTCCATATAACAAGATGAAGTGAGTGTGGGTGAAGTTATCAAAGGAGAATGTGCAAAGTAAAGTAAGAAGAGAAGCACGGAAAGCATTTGAGGAATATAAATGTTGAAGAAATTGAAGTTCATCATCATCAACTAGTAATATGATACCAATATGAGCTTCTCTGGTTTTCAGGGGACATCGCTAGAATTTGCCATTAAAATACAAGATAAGGTACATCCACAAGAGATGTGTAGTTTTGATTGGCAATAGTTATCATTAATAATACCAGTAAAGGTGAGCCATAATTAGAGTGATGTCAAGTGGTCAAAATAGTAAAACTTTAAAAAGATCTCTCCTAGGAAAACTTGAAAAGGCAGCATTCCTTCATTTACAAAATGTCAATGAGATCCAAAGGTGAGGTAATGAATTATTAAAGGAAAAATTCATATGAGGATTGTGCTAAACTATGTTTTGCTATTTTTTTTCAAATTCTGATTTTCATTCACATTTTGACATCTTTCCTTTTTTCAGACTATGTATGAGTCCTTATAATTTATATTCTTCAATGGCGGGGGTTGGGCAGTAACATATATCTCATGAGGTATGAACGTATTCTACTAAATCATATACAGTTTTGTAAATCAATGTTGCCTTAATAAAGAAAAAAAATTATAATCTCCCTTCAGGTTGGCGATAGGACAGTCAGAAAATTTTTAAGATAAGGTCAATTCATTTAATTAGTTTCTGCAGGCAAGGAGTAGAGTTAAATTTGGGTGTGCCACTAAATGGACTTCATCTCAGAATAAGATGCCTTACTGCCAACTTTATGAATCTCCAAAGCTTTCTCTAACCTAAAGGGCATTCCTTGGTTGTCCTAATTCTTAAACACACACACACACACACACACGCACACACGTGTGCGTGCACACACACATTCTAGAAAACACACAAACAATAAAGAAATAAACTCATTTCTTTTTTTCTCAATATACATAAATAAGCTTGTTGGCTCTCGGTTGGCACCTAGTTGGTCTCCTGAGATGATTCTGGACAGCATCCAGGAACAAGTTTAGTGTCTTAGGAGGAACATTGTAACATCAGTAACAAAAAAACCATGAGCAAAATGCTTTTTTGATTGGAAATTTCTACAAGCAAAAATGTTTCAAGGAAGCTAAGAGTTCTACTTCTCACTTGACTCAGTCAGTTAAATTTTCTGTCTAATCTTGGATTGTGTTTGGGTGGAAATTTTGCTCACTATAGGGCCCGCTCATTTGCTCGCTCATTTCCTTTGACACAAGCTCTTATTTTGCCATGAATACTCTGTGACCTTGAACACATTTTCTTTTCTAAAATTGTAGCAACAAGGGGCTTGGAAAAAAAAAGAAACTCATGAGACAGTTATCTCTCTTGGCTCCTGAAAAGTCTGTTTCTTAATTGCCCCAAGAAAATGAAATGATGTTACTGACCCCATTTCTCAGGAATGATAAATGGACTGCTTTAGCAATAAATGCAAGAATAGATACTGGCTAAGAATGCTTTCAGAGCTTTATTTTTGCCTTATATGATTATCATGGATTCAACCAAGTAACTGAGCTTAATTTGAGTTTGAGACATCATCACTTTTTTAATATTTCAAGGACCTCAAATAGAAAATCACTAACGACCTCATATGCACTTTGAACATTTCTTCCCCTCCCCCAATTTCTATGTAAACAAAGTATGTTTCTTGCATTGTACCACTAACTCTGCCAGATTATCAATTTTTCTCCTGAACAAAATTTGGATGCTTTCCTTACAATTTCCTTGTAATATAATTATATTTTGAAGGAAATAAGAAGTCATCAGGAAATATTTTTTAAAAATTACTGGCAAAAATATCTACTTAATCCTGGATGCAAACAAGGTTTAGAGCTTCAGGGACAAAAATGATAGAATGAGTTATATTTCTTATTTGGTCAGCAAGAGAGTGGGGAAGCGGAATATGAGGCGGGGGGAGAGAGAGAGAGAGAGAGGCACTCTTCACTCCTAGTGAAAGGCGGACAGAATCCTCTATCTCTAAAAAATAATTCAGTAAAATTTTGTTTGTGTGTGGGTTTGGGGGTTGATGATGGTAGAAAGGCTCAGGATTTTGTCTGTTTATTCATATATTGGTTTAATCATCACATTTATTTTTTTCTAAAAAGGATTTAAGGTCACCAAGAGAATATGATTAAAAGACTAAAAAGATTGTTGCAGAAAAGATCATGATCTGCATTATTTAGCAATTGTGGTTCCGAATTAGATACATTTTTTTAAATGGATAATTTGAAGGACAATATCTATGTGTGCGTGCGTGTGTGTGTGTGTGTGTGTGTGTGTGTATGTTTGTACCTATCATCTGTCTATCTATCTATCTATCTATCTATCTATCTATCTATCTATCTATCTATCTATCCTTATTTAGCAAATGTTTATTGATTCTTTGTACAACACTGGGGACCAAAGAGAATATAAAATTGTAATGGGTCTTCAGCCATTTTACGTAGGAGAATAGTTGAATGGCCTTCACTTTGCTAAGAACTTACATAAGTTATTATTTATGATCAAAGGGAAAATTGTTCTGCTCATCAGATGTTCAGTTTTATTAAGCTGCTGTTTCCCCTAACTTGGCTAATCCTCAAATCATCAGAAGGATCTGTGAAACAAAGTTTCCCCGGCTTCATCCTTGGATCTTTCATTCAGGGGACCGGGTGAGGGGGATGGGAATCTCTAGTTTTAACAAGGAACCATGTGATTTGGATACTTAGACAACTATAAACTACGTGTTACAAGAGAATGAACTCTTGCTGGAAAGTGACCACATCTTAGTAACCTCGGTGTTTAATACTTAGCATAGAGGTGCATTATAAATGTTTGTTAAACATTTTTAACACAAATTAGACATCTCTACAAATAGCCTTTTCTGGAAGGACTTTCTTCTTGTTACAGTTCCAACACCATTCTTCATCTCTTGATGTTCCTGCATGGTATAAACACTCCTCTTTGCTCACCATGTCTTAACATCCACATGTCATCTAGATCAATAGCATCAGCTTGAACAGAAAATTAATTACCAAGCAGGATATTACTCAGTGTCTTTTGGCCTTCAGCCAGAGGATCTTTATGGAGCAAATCAGTGTCTGCAAAATTGGGTGTAGATCAGTACTAATAATATTATAACTTGTGTTTGTGTAATATATTTTTCTGAGGACTGAAATAATTCTTCAGACATTATTTAGCAAGTACAATCTATTCATCCCTCTGTAGGTGTGTATGTTGTCTTAAGGATGCCTTATACATGAGTCTAGCTGATTGGACCACCAAGAATTTAGTGACAATGATTCTTCCACCTGGCTACTGGGCCTCAGGGTGCCTTAAAAAGGTGTGTCCCAACAAGCAAAGGCATCTCCCCTTCAGACAGGCAATAGTTTGACACTTAGCTTATAACTAGGTGTTACCTTAGCTGGAGGGATGAAAAAAGGCTGGAGCAGGCCAAGGGAGGAGTGTCTTGGCAAAGAGGATGTGGTCGATGGTGGAGGCTGTGACAGAATGACCTGAATCTCAGATGACAAGACAGGAAGAATCTGACCCAACAAGTCAGAAACGACAACTGGTAGTGAAACTGAAGGTTGGCATGCTGAAGATATTTCCCCGAGGTCACTGGCTGGTTGGTATAATCATGGATAAAACTGAACTTTGACCTAGAATCCAGTCACCAGACCACATCCTGTAGAGGGAATATTCAACATCCTCAAAGGTCTAATCAGTGAACTTGGCTGGGATGTGAGTTGACATATCTCCGTGTTGTCTGGGCAAGGCTAATTGAAAGTTTGTCTTTTGAAAAGTTCTTTTTTTTTTTTCCTATTCAGCCCTAGATTCTAGGAGAAAAATTCCTGAGGTTATTTATCCCATCACTTCTGGGAACACGTATGTGGAAGAATACTTCTTAGTCAAGATAAATTTCCATAGACAATTATCAAGCACTGAGACTTTTCCTGACAAGGCATGCATTTCTATGCTGTTGGTTAGTAACTGATACCAGCTAGAATCAGATAATATTACATCAATTTCTCTTTGGTTGCGGTTTGACTTTTGCATATTCTGAGCAGACAGGTATGAATCACAGGTATTCACCCATCTAACAGGTTCCCGGTATTTGCCAATCTTTGCAGTAACTTGAAATTTCCCCAGTTGGCTTCTAGCCAATGGGCCCTGTAGGCAGTATAAGGTGTGGATGGAAACTCAGCGGGTGCAGATTACCTCCAGGATCTCTGAGCCCAGGGATGGTGAGTGTTTTACATCGTGGAGCACTGCAGAGATGTCTAGCTCGCTCTCCACAACTCCAGTCTTCCCCCACATGTAAATCTTGCTCAGTATTTTGATTGAACTCACTAACCCCCTTATTAAGGCTGTGGCTGATGGAGTGAGAACTAGCTTTTCCAGAGAGTTTATATTTTTTTCTCCGGTAATAAAATCAAATGATGTAAATATTGAAGATTTTTTTTCTAAAATGAAAAGTCTTCTTTTCAGTACAAAGGGAAAGTCTAATGTATGTAACAGAGAATCATATCCCAATTATCATCTTGACTCATTCTGTGATATTGCATGAGTTCTTTGACTACTGGTTTCTGATAAATATAGGAAAAGCCTGTTATGGAGTCCACTGAAGCTACAGTTGTTAAGTATCTTTGATTCCTCATTACAACTTTGTAGAATAGCTATTTTCATTACCATTACCACAATAACTCAGCCAGAGAGAGAGGTTAAGTTCTAAGATCATGCAGTGGTCAGAGGCAGGCAGAGCGTGGTTCTGTGTTTGCCTAGCCTCAGAAGTTAAGCAGACTGCTCCTGCCAGGGAGTGAGGGAAACAGGTAAGAGTCAAGACTGCAGTGTTTCAATTCACTTCACAACCAAGTGTGTGGACTTACTGATATTGTATTTTCTATTATCTATCTTCATTTGCACTCTGCTTTGCTCCCGTTTCGTTCCACAGATCAGTTTGTGAAAACTCTATTTTCAGCTCTGGTACCCAAATTTCAATCCCAATGAGACACAAGGACCTCCAGGAAAACGCAGAGCAACTATATTCAGTTACAGAAGACAGACACTTAAGAGAATGACACAGGACACAGAGTGAATGTTTAGGTAAATGCCCAACAAGCCCTTGCATTTTTTCTCATAAACATTTATATTTAGCGGTTGGTTGTAGTCCTGAGGGTTGTTCTAGCTCTCTAAAATATTTAGAGAATGTCCAGGCCTGCCTCAGTGGAGTCAAACAGTAGTTTAATGCCATGGTTAATTTAGGGTTGCAGGGATAAATTTTGAGTTTTTCTAAACCATCAACTGTTCTGGAACCTAGTGTACATTGCTCTAAAATTTTAATATATGATCTAAAAAGAAAAACTTAGTAAATAGAAGCAAATCATTAAATTATTTATATTTTTCATTTTATTTGGGATGATTTCTGTTGCCTTCAAAATAACATTGGTTTGTTTTGTTATGCTTTTAAAATTGTCATTTAAAATATTTTTTAATTGTATGTGATTGAAGAGCATGAGTTCATACTTCTTCAGATGTATGCCATCACACTACACCCACCACCCAAAATCCCATAGTCCTCCACTATAGCCCTTTGGGACCCCTCCACATTTTGCTCCCTACCTAATATTCCCCTCTGGTAGCCTTAATTCTGCAGTCAGATTCTAAGGCTTGTTTTGGTTTAGTTTGTGTGTTTCTTTATATTCCACATGTGTGAAATCATCCAGTATTTGTCTTTTTCCTTTGAACTTATTTATCACAGCATAATCCCCTCGATTTCCATATATGTTATTGCAAGTGGTAAGATTTCATTTTTTCTAATAGCTAAGTAGTATTTCATTCTCTCTCTTTCTCATGTATTTTATCTTCTTTATCCATTCATCTATCATTGGGCACTTAGATTGTGTCCATAATTTGATGACTGTAAATAATGCTACAATCAACATAGGGGTGCATACATCCTTTTGAATTAGTATTTTTATATTCTTTGGGTAGATACTAGGAGTGAAATTGCTGGATCATTTGGTAGATGTTTTGAGAAACCTCTTTGGTTATTATAATCTTTCCCAAAGATACTGGGCCAGTTTACATCCTCACCAGTAGCACTCATGGGTTCCTTTTAATTCACACCCTCACCAACACTTGATTCTGTTTTTTTTTTTTTTTTTTTATATGGGTCTTCTCATGGCTGTGAGGTGGTATCTCATGGTTTTGATTTGCCCTTCATACATTTCCCTGAAAATAAGTGATGTGGGCATTTTTTCATTTGTCTGTCGGCCACTTCTTTAGAGAAGTGTCTATTTAGCTTTTCTGCCTATGTGAAAAAAATCATATTAGTTTTTACTGAGGTAATGTCGGTTTACAACACTGGATGTGATTTAGGGATACAGGTGCACACCTCTTCAGATGGGTATTACAACACTACACCCAACATCAAAGCACCAATAATCCTCCACTATAGTCCATTGTCTGCCCATTTTTAATTGGGTTATTTGTTTTCTTTCTGTTGAGTTGTATGAGTTCTTTGTAGATCTTAGCCCCTCATTAAATGTATGAAGGGCAATTTTTTTCTCCCACTTGGTAGGGTGTCTTTTCATCTTTGTTTTCTTACAGTTTTAGTGGGCCATCCTGTTTTCTGCAGCATCCTACAGTGTCAGGGGCCTGTGGAGCTGTCAGATGATTTATGCCTTTATCTGGGCTCTCCCATTGCTAGCTGTGCATCCTTGAGCAAGGCACCTAACCTTTCTGAATTTTATGATCATCATTTGTAAATGAGGATATTGGGGTCTTTGAGAGCTTGAGGTCTCCTGCAGGTCTTAAATTATTATGTGATCTTATGTTATACCATTTGGTTGTCAGTAAAAAAATAACCAAAAACCCAAAGTTAATTGTTTCCCTATATAATTATAATTTATCATAGATGCTATTACTACTAATAGTTTCTTGTTAATTGTAATTTTTAGGGTATTATCTATTTATTAGTCATTGGGAAGAACTAAGAAAATATAACCTTATATATACATTTTTGTTTAAGGGTAAAAACATGTGTTTTTCAAGTATTTTATGAGGCATCATGTCATATTCATCTATTAAACTGTTTAACATGCACAAAGAGATTAGGAATATGTGGGCTTTGGGAAGTTGGGAGTAACCTTAATTTTATTCAAGAATGAAGAATGAACATTTTATTCCCCAATATTTTAGTGTGGAATTGTAATCATGTCTTTATTCCCTTCTTCTTTCTTTTCTGGCCAAGTAAGCAAACATGTTTTACATAGTAAGGGTGTTGATGGTGTCTGAAAGGAAAACTCTGATTTTTGAGCAGATTGTTTTTTATGGGTCAACACTTTTGTGACTATAACAGACCGTGACTGATTAAGACAAATGGTTGTTGGATGACTTGAAGGAAGGAGAGGTCCATTCATTAAGCGACTAGAGATGGTAATGATCCTGGGTTTTGAGAGCTGCCAGGAGTCTCCAGCTATCAAGACTAATTCTAGCCACAGAGAGCCAGGCTTGATGAAACCAAGTCTCATTTGGAAAGCTTTTTCTTACACTGGGATATTGAAAAGAAGGATTCGCAATTGAAAAGAAGAAAAACTGATGGTACCGTAATTAAAGCCAACCTAGACAATACTAGAGACATGGAAGGCACGGATTGAATTCTGGACTAAAAAACAATTGTATAAGTAATGTCACTGACACGAATGTCAAAACTGGATATTGACTGTAGATTGGAAAATAAAATTAGAAATTTCCTGGTTTTAGTTGTTATAATGTAGTTATGTCAGAGAATGCTTTTGTTCTTAAGAAGTACGTAAAAGTATTTAGAAGGAAAGGGGTATGGACATGATATATGTAACATTATTAAAGGGTTAAAAAAAACCTAATATATACCCATAGTGGCAGTAACTGATACAACAGCTTTGCTTGAAACTATTTTTGGTAATTTTGAAAATAAAAAGTTACAAAAAAAAAAAAAGACTACCTTCTTTTGAAGAATGGGGATGAAATGTTAACCAGTTCATCACATTCCTGTTGGCCAGGAACCAGCCAGTGAACTTCTAAACCAGAAATTCAAAGAATTAGCTGAAAATAAAAATCTAAGCTTATTGGTACCATGAAACTATAAACCTCACCCTCTCCTTACTCAACACAGCAACCTATTCTTTTGTATCATTATCCTTTGTCCTGGATCAGTCTGGGTAAGAGCTTGAGCTAATAAGTTCCATTCCTTCAGAAGATCTTTCTAATACCTTGACGTAAGTCAGAAAAAACATGTGCAAAATCTCCCCAGGAACTGGAGGAAGACTTCAGTATTTTTCAAGCTAGTGGGCCCTTTTTCTGTTGTAAGCCACGATCTATAAGTTATATTTCACTTCTCTCTCACTCTGGTTTACATTTTTCTCCTTTTTCTCACTGCAGAGAGAAAACCACCAAATCCTGGGTTTTGTGAAGCTGTGTGTGTGAGGGGGGAGGGGGAGAGAGTGGGTGCATGTGCAGTTTCAGATGTCCCAATCGCAGGAAGAAGACAATACTGCACAACAATCAGTTGCTTCCTTCCTAAAGGTCAAGTTAAAATGAACACTTCTAATGCTGTTTTCCCTAAGGCTCAGGTAGGACGAAGGTATTGATGGACTAACAGAAGTAGCTCAACAGATTAGGGTCTCTTATTTTAATGGCAGTATTTGTTTTCACATGTGGCTTTTCATTGCTCCTGGAGTATTAACAACATAATGCTGAAGATGCCAGTCTCGTATTTGCTTTTCCCACCCAAAGAGCTACCTTTGATCTCATCTGGAGTTCATATTCTGGGAGTCTTGGGGAATAAAAATCTTTTCTGGCTACTTCATGGCTGTAAAGGCATGTCTGATTTGGGGGCTTCATAGAATCTGCCTATGAAGTAGAATTGCTTTGAAGGCATCTGGTCAGCTGTGACATTCCCGGAGGAGGAGGATGTGCAGAGAATGTGGTTCTTCTTCGAAACAAAGATCCACACCAGAGTCGAGGGGCTGAAGGAGGTTAGAAGGATACTTTTGCCTTCAGGGTGTCCCATCTCAGCCTCTGGGTACTAGTCTGGGCAGGTGACTAGTCTGGGCAGGCAGCACTTTACTTGACACCTTCAGGATGAACAGACAGGGAGAAACTTGTAGTCATTTTTCTTGGCAGAAGCCACAACCCAGCCCAAGTTAATTATGTCTGAGAAGAAGAATAGTGTCTGGGCACCTGCAATTTTCAATTTGGTACCTCATTTTCCAGTGCCAAGTATTCTATCAAGCCATTCACATGCATCTTCACAAAGTCCCTTCCTGGTTTCACATCAGACAATGGCAACACTGAGTTTAGAAACTTCTATTTAATTGTCACTGTTTACTGAGAACTTCATATGTGCCAGAGCTGATTAAGTGCTGTACATGCATCATATCATTTAATCTTTATAACAACCCTGTGAAGGAGGTATTATTATTGCTCCCAGTTAGCAGTTGAGAAAACTGGGACTTAGAGGATATCTTATCCTGAACCATATCACTAAGTAATGTGGAGCTGGTACTTGAAATCAAGTCTACCTGACAGAAAGAGTCAAAGATTTATATAAAGTTCTATTGAGTAATATTTTTTTCTTTTAACATTTTTATGAATAGAAGGTGGGCGTTATTGGTTCTGATTTCATAGCCAGACCTAACTTAGGGATATTTGCCAATAACTGGATTTGTTAGAGTTAAGCCCAGAGCTGCTATTCTTGGTGCTATTTAACTCTGTTCCTTAATGACCTATATTGTTAATAATCTGCTTTCTGAATAACAAATGTCACTGACTGAGGCATTAGAAAGACTGAGAAAATTCTATTCAAAAACATATTCAAAATTATATTCAAAACTCTACTGATTTTTTTCCCACAAACCATAAATAAGCTCATGTCTCTCATCCAGGAAAAGCAAAATAAAATAAATCCAATAAAACAAGAAAACAAACAAAATCACCTCTCTCAATCCTGCATCTTTCTCAACCTCTAGTACTACTTATCTTTCTCTTAGCAGTCAAGCCTTTGTGAAAAAAATGTTAACAATTAGATTCCATTTTTTGGCATCCTACTCATTCTTAAACTTAGTACACTTTAGCCCTCACATGCAGTGCCTCACTGCAGTAAAACTTCTCTAGAAAGGTCATCAGTTTGTCCAATGTCAAATTCAGTGGACACAACCCTGAAAATTTTATTAAAAATTTTTCATTCAGAAAACTTGAAAGATCAGCGAATACTCACGAGCCTAACACCTCAATTCTACAATGAATATTTTTGCTATAGTTCCTTTATCTCTGTCCACCCATCATTCCATACAACCTTTTTTTTTTTTTTTGGCACCAACAGTTCTAAAGTAAGTTGCAAACAGTGTACTTCATGTCCACGCATTTCAGCACCCCTAGAGTTCAGTGCCTTCTCTTTAATGTTGTTCTTTCCTCGCTTTAATGTGGTGTGGAATCTTGTCACAGTTCTGTGCTATAATTCCCAAATCCAGGCTTAATCTCTCTTGACCCTGATGTCTCTTCCTAATGAGCAGTTGAATAGCAGTCTTCTTAGAATTATCTTTTCCTTGTCACTCTTTCTTCTTCACCTCATGGCCTATCCCTTTCAATGTGTTTTTTCTCTTTTTCTTTCTACTCATTCCTTAAACATTGGTCTGTTTGATCTTTCTGACTTTGGTTATATTCTCTCTTATCACTATCATTTCCTTGTGTCTTTGATTCGCCCCCAAAACAGATTATAAGATGGAGGTTTGCATGTCAGAAGTTTACTGGCGAGAGCTCTTAGGAACAACAGAGAATGAGGGAAGCAGGATGCTGTTATACAGAGGCCATTCTTGGTTCCAAGAAGAGACTTGCAGTTTGGATAACTCTTCAGAACTTTCTGAAATCAAGGCAAAGTGCTAGGTTTTTTATCTTCACATCAAATAATGATTAAAAGTTCACTTTGGGACTTTTCACCAAAACCTTTATGGTGTGATGATGAACAAAAAGCCAGACTTTGGAAATGTACTGCTGTGATTTTGCTATGTACTGTGACTTGTTCTGTAAGAGACTGATCTGTCTCTGAAAATAATTATTTGCTCCAGAAAACCTCTGCGTGTGTGTGCCTATACAAAATTATCAATGGAAAATTAAAGGATTCAAGAAAATCTTATCTATATCACTCTAACAGAGAGACCATGAAGTGTGTCTGGGCTGGGAGGTGGGTTTGTCACCTATAGCAGGGTAGGCTGTGTACTGTATAAAATTCCGGGGTTGTAGTCTGCTGTTATTTCACAACTAAACCTGTTGCTGTCCCATACAAATGTTCTGTTTTCCCAATTATTTTATAAGACAATTTCACACTTTTAAATTTTATATTTTACTCTTTTTTTTAAACCCTTACTGATTTTTTGTTTACTTATTCTCTTAATTATTGAAAGAGGGTGTGTTGAAATCTGTGACTACGACTGTGGGTGTATCTGTTTCTTTTTTGAAGTTTTATGGTTTTTGGCTTCATGTATTTCAAACACTAATTTTAAGGTGCTTATATGTTTTTGATGATATATCCTCTTAACTCCTCTGTCATTATTCAATGTTCTGTTTACCCCTGTTATTTCTTGTTCTGAAATTTACTTTATCTGATATAAATTTGAACACTTCAGTCCTCTTATGATTAGTGTTTGCATAGTATATATTTTCCCATCCTTTTTATTTTAATCTAGCTCAGTCTTTTCTTTAAAGTGAGAATCTTAGAGATGGTCTATTGTTGAGTTTTGCTTTCCTCCAATATGATGCTCTCTGCCTTTTAATTGGAATGTTTGGATGATTTACATTAAGGTAATTATTGTATAATTTTGCCTACATCGATCATCTTGCCATTTATTTTGTATTTAACCTATCCCTTCCATTTTTTGGCCTTCGTTTGGATGAAGTATTTTGTATGATGTTATTTTCTCTACTATTGATTTATTGGTGATAATGATTATTTTGGTTTTGGCATTTGCATTAAGATTTATATTACACATATTTTACTTCTCACAGTTTACCTTCAAATAATATTGTACTTCTTCATATTTAGTGTAAGAATCTTACAACAATGTTTGTTCATTTTTCACCTTCCATCCTTTGTGGTATTTTACATATAAGTCCCACAATACAATGTTATTATTATTACTTTAGGCAGTAATTTTTCTTTTAAAGAGAAAAAAAAAGCTCTTTATATTTACTCCCACATTTGTATCTCTGGTGTTCTTTATTACTTTGTATAAATTCAAATTTCCATCTAGCATCATTTTTCGTCTGCCTGAAGAATTCCTTTAGTGTAACTTTGTCAGTAATGAATTCTCTCAGTTTTTGTTTGTCCCCAGAATCTTTATTTTGCCTTCATTTACATGAAATATTTTCACTGGATGTTGAATTCTAGGTTGACAGTTGTTTTCTTTCATCACTTTCAAAGATAACATGTCATGAAAAGCAAACCCTAGAGTTTTGTGTTACACAGCCTGTACTACCATATGTGGCGATCCATGTCCTAGATGAGGGAGCTAGGGGCCTCTCTGCTAGTGTGTGATAAAGATATGTCCTCTTCTTCCAATTCTTTTTGAAGTCTCTAGTTTCCCATGGGTAACTTTGTGCATGTGTGAACACACACACTATACATACACACGCGCGTGCGCACACACACACACACACACACTTTTTCTTGATCAAACAGTCATTCTTGGAGACAGTACAGTCTCTTTCCCTAATAAAAGATAAAAATTTCTCAAGTCATTGTTATGTGCTGTAGCACTTTACTTAATCATGTAAAGAATACTCAATACTTCCTTTCTGGTGTTCTGAATACAACACTGTGGTTTACCTTTAACAAGAAATTGGATTAATAGCATAGAGAACTAACATGATTACTTCTTCTAATGTCCTCTTTTACTTACACAAAAAACTGGCAATAAATTTGAAATAATAATCTTCCCTTATATGGGGCCATATTAAGTTCTTAATCTGTTCCTAATCAGAGGAGATGTTGCTTTGTTTTTGTTTTTCACTTTCAATTGCACTTGTATGTCATCCTTCTTCTCTTGTAGTTAGGACTGATTTTTCTTTCCTTTGGGGTCCCATTGTATTTTGGGGTCAATAATAAAATATATAATACTTCACTGCATTTGTTTATTTACATATCACTTTTTATTCTGTATCTTTAGAAGAGAAAAATCTGCAATTTATTTTTATGTGTCCAGTACATTGCATAATGCATTAAACAAAGTGTACTAAGAAATATTTATGGATTGAATTAATGTATGAAGATATATGTAGTTATTTTTGGTACTATTTCCTGAATCCTAAAATTAATCAAGAATGAGTGAGGACTAGGATTGCTCAAAGTGTCTTGATTTTAGCATTGTCAGCATGACAATGCATAATCAGTCTGCTTTGTGAAGTCAATAAACAAATTACAAGGAACATGTTTGGTGAAATAGTGATCTATGAGAAACTCTGTCAATGCAATCAAAACTCTTGGAGAAATCAGTTAGTAGTTGCTTTTGGAAAAGGTGTGCTGTCAAGAAATATGAAATATCTAGTATGATCTGGATGGAGAAGAGTATTTGATTTGAAGTGTTTGAATTCTTTAATACATGAATCCAAGCCCTGATCTAAAAATGTACAAAAGTAGATTGGAAACATGGCAATGGTGTAGATCCTTTGAGAATTGATGCCTGTTCATCTAGACCTCCCCAGATTGTTGCCAGAGGGGTCAGGAAGTTATGGCAGAAGAGTCTCTGCTATCTCTTGTTTTATAGTGTCTGGAGTCCAAATGGAATACTTTAGCAGGACCCTGGAGACCAATAGCTTGTCCAATCTAAATATATTGAAAGTTACCCTTGAGGATGAACAGTAGCCCACTGATTCTTGATGCATCCACAGAAAATTTAATTTGTTTATTTTATAAGCTGTTCAAATATCTACCAGCAATTTCCAGAATTAACAAGACAGAAGCAACTCAACAGGATTCATGTATGTGCAACTATTTGGAAAAGAAAAAGGAAACAGTTTTGTTGTGTGCATGTTACCAATGGCCTCCTACAAGGATATTTATTGGAGGTAAACAGGGATGTTCAAAATTTTGCATAATTTAGTTTGAGAGCTGTTTGTACTGAGAGAATCTTGGCAAGGACTACATACTATGGACACAGACTTAACTTCTTTTCAGAAAAATAACAGTCAGCATGCTAGGAGAACAACAGAATTATCACTGTTCTGCATACTTTTTGGGTCACATCTGTGCTGGAGACTTAGCTGGCAGTTGAGTGGCTGCATTTTCTAGTCTTAGATCTTCTTGTGTACTTCCTCATACAAGCTAGGACCTTGTACATTATTATTCGCATATTAATTTTTACCTCAAACAAGTGACTGAAATTCTGAAGTTATCCATAAACTGGTTATAGCTGGGACTATAAACTCATAAACTTTCGGGACAGTGTGTATTTTGATTTCGTGACTCTAACTTTTGGTGTGTGTGCTTTGGTTTGTTACGTTTTACTGCAGTGTGCAACAAGTCAGTTTGGGTTGAATGTAGTTCTGGGCCACGTGTTGCTGACAGACTTCCGCAGGTATGATTCATAGTGTAGTAGTGGCCTTTTTAGCATATGACATAAGATCTAAACCTTCAACCAGAAAGTCTCTGTGATGGGTCTCAGTGTGTTCTGTCTTGGAATTACAAATCTTCAAGATAGTGCGTAACTCACGCCCAAATAGGATTACTCTTTCAATCATATATTAAAACATTTATGTCCAGACATTTAGTTCCCCTTATATCTCTATCTAGGAGGCAAAATATCATGCTTTTGACCTTGGAAAGTTTGCATAATGATTTAAAGCACATTCTGTGAAGTGAGATAGCTTATGGGATCTCTATTGCTTATAAAGTCCCTATTTTCCCTTTTGTGATATGTGGCTATTAATGATATCTAAAGAATAATGTTACTTTGAGGAGAGTGTAAATTATCTCTTACAGTGCTTGGCCTGGGAAGCACTCCATAAACATAAACTTCATAATGATTAAACAGTTATTATTGTCATTCTAATATAAGAAGGGCTTAACCAATGTCTATTACCTATTTGCTTTCTGAGAAAGTGGCCAGGTCTGTTGAGGTACTGGCAAATTTCTAATTTTATGGATGGTCAGATAAAAGTAAATTGCAGTATAATGTGCATCTCAGATACAGGCAAAGAAGCCAAATATGGTCATAGATTTCACTAGGACTTTTTTTTTTAAGTGTAAGGGTATAAGAAAGTGAAGTTAAATGAAGAGCTTTATGAAATCAGCACTATTTTGATATCACATTAGCAATTACATGGGATTATCAGAGTGATTTCCAAATAACTTACTCTATAACCCAAACCAGTGCGTTTTGAACACACACACAGGCATACACTCGCACGTGAGCATGTAGCATCAGTAATTGATTTAGGAACAAAGACTCCCTTAGGGAGTTTCAAAAACTCTGCTATGTCCCAGCGTGCCAGTCCATATTTTTATGCCCTTCTCTGAGTCAGCAGAAACGTGTGGAGAATCATATAAAGTCTGATAACTCCCCTGCTATCCCATGAAGCCAGAACCCACATGTGGGGGTGGTGTGAATTACTTATCCTATTCTAGGTCTGGAACATGTCATTACCACAAAATTCATTCCCAATGTAATCATCAGGACCAGTGGTAATATAAGAACAGTTGGGGCATGAAACCACAGTAAATTGTCAGGATTGTCTAGCATATGGTGTATCAGACACAGAGGTATTGCCTTCTGATCTCTGGGAAAGCAATATTGTACTGTAG
This sequence comes from Scalopus aquaticus, assembly GCA_004024925.1. Lineage (NCBI taxonomy): Eukaryota > Metazoa > Chordata > Mammalia > Eulipotyphla > Talpidae > Scalopus > Scalopus aquaticus. Next base: position 7,050 of record PVIJ01004088.1, on the reverse strand, counting down.
GCTGGGCAACAGGCCACTCACTAGGGGACTGAAAATTCTATCATTTCTTTGTCACTAATCTGCTGCAATCTGCAGCTAGACACTTAGTTCTTTTATATGTAAATGAGCATACACTTGGATTGTTTATCTCCAGAACAGTGTCAAGGCAAACAGGGGACCCTCATTCCAAAATCCTCTGATTGTAAGGGCCAAATCAACAAATTATTCCAGTAAGGGCCAAAGGTGATCCAGATAAACTAGTTGCTCAATTCTCTTTATCTTGTGGAGTGGCATCTTTGCAAAATTCACCTTTTTGGTACAGCTCTGATGACTCCTTTCAGTGATTCTCACTTTGCTCAAAACATTGAGAAATGATGGAACTTGGTATAATATAATGACCAAGAGTTGGATTTTGGGGATTTGGTCAAGTATTTTAATCCCAGTTCTGCAATTTGCCATTGCCTGATCTTGGGTGAATCACTTAACCTTTTCAAGCTATCAAAATGGGAATTATGGTACCTTATTCACAGTGTGATCATGTGGCTCATAGAAAATCCTTATTATTTTGCTCAGTACAGAGTTAATGGTCAACAAATGTAAGGTGGTACTATTGTTATGCATTGAAATGAGTGAGGTAGTTTAGAATGAAAATATGGTCCAGATTTCACAGGTATTAATCCTAATGGGATTCTAAAGATTATCTGGAAGGAACAGTCCATGAGCCCAAGAAAACACAGTAAAATTAAAAAAAAAAAAAAAGAAAACACAGTAAAACTTTGAGGATAGAGGATGACCAGTTAATGTCAGATTTATGAGGTCATGTGGGAAATCTCTCACCCTGAAATGCTTTTAAAATATTTGTTCCCAAAGGTTGCTGTGAAATTTAAATGAGGGGCTTCCCTGGTGGCACAGCGGTTGAATACTGCGCTGTGGAGCTGTCGGCAGCGTGCGATGCGAGTTCAATACCCAGCTGGGGAGAGTCCCACATGATGCGGCAGACCTCTCCTGCCTCGCCCGCTGCTCCCCTCAGCAGTGTATTTCCGTCGATCTGCCTGTTCTGCTCCCCATTCTGTCTCTGGTGAACCCTCTCGCTGCCCCATGCTTCTGTCCTGTACCCCAGCTTGTATGTATAAATAAATAAATCTTAAAAAAGAAATTTAAATGAGATAGGGCATACAAAGTGCCAAATACGCTACTTGGTATATAATTAGTACTCGATAACAAAACTTTCTTTATTTCTTGGATATACTTGTCTTAGGCCTGTATCTTGGGTTTGTGTCAGAGTAGCTGGTGCCACTATAGGAGCTGACACGATCTCAGGGTTCACAGTACGTGTCTGGGGCAAAGATGAAGTTTACCTGAGGACTCCTGGGATATTGGATTGGTTATTAGACTGCTTTTCAGAGTGGGATCCTATGAATGGGAGGCATCTGATATGTGAGAAAGAGCCTAAGGAAAATTACTCAGAAATGTTGTATTCTAATCTTAGTTCCACAACTTACTGTACTTGTGACCTGAGTGTTTTACCGATAATCTCCTGAATTTTGTTTTTTCATCATTAAAGTGGAGGGAATATTCTATGCCATAGAGTCTATGCTGATACTGTGGACCAAATGTGAAAATGTGATTTAATGAAAATACTTTGAAGATGAAAAATGTGGAAGGTGGGATGTAAGTCTGATGTAGTTCACCTGGAACCCCTTAAGTAAGAGAAAGCTGATTTTGATCAAGTTGTTACAAGTGGTTGCTGATAACATCAAACTCAAGTTTGTTCCTCCTTTATCTGTACTTCTCCTGTGGCTAATAGCACTCTGTTTGAGCAGTATTTACCAAGTACCTAGTGTAAGTAAGACAGGTGCCATGTGCTACTGTAGGGTAAATGAGAATTGTCAGGTTTCTCCACCCTCCCCTCAATGAAGGACAGTTGCAGGCCTATGCACATGCCTGATGGCGGACACCTGGAGTGGGGTGTGGGCCTATGTGAGTGGGCGCACCTGGGCCAGAGACTGGGCTTATAAGCAGAAGAAGCAGCAGAGGCAGCAGCAAGGAGCAGAAGCAGCAGAGAACAGAGCGTGGAGCAGAGGACTGTTCAGGGTGCAGCAGAGAAGCCACAAGACGCGGCCAGAGAGCCGGAGAGAAAGTGAAGATTCACGGGGGGCCGGGAGGCCTCCCGGACCCCAGACCCCACTTGCCTGCCTTGCACCTGGTTGCCTCTATACAAGAAACCAATAAAAAAGCCTGAAAAGCCATTGAGGGCTCCAGACTTCCTGTCCCTTTGACCCATCTGCCCGTCTCATGGCGAACCTGCTCCCTGGTGCCTCCCTGCTGCTACAGCTACAAAGTTCATCAGGTTGAATAATGGTATAGTTCTTTTTCTAAGTGATTTTAGTTGCAGTGATCCCCTATTTTAGGGGTCGATCACCGTTTTATGTGCGCCAGCTTTGAAAAGGGAGATAAAACTTGTCATACATTCCAGTCATCTGGAATCTTGCACAACTAAAAAGTGTAGTGGCCTCTAAATTTGTCATTTTAATTATGCCAAACAACTTTCATAAAAGATGTTTTCCCTTTCCTGTCATTTTAGTGGTAACAATGAGGGAATATTTTATTTTGCAAAGTAGGTTTTGTTTATTAAGGTTTGTCTTCCCTAATGGAAGGGATATGACGTCCACAACTCCACACAGGGAGGGCAGTTCACAGAAAGTGACATGTCTTAGATACAAGTCCGGACCCATGGCTTGAACTGGAACTCAAATGGTCCTTTGGAGAAATCATTTTCAGCAGGCTCCTGCTTTCCAAACAGTCATCCTAAAGGGCACATGCAGGTGGGGTGTTACTCAGCTGCAAGCATAGCACCACGTTCATGCTTAAATACAGTTTAAATTTGGTCCCTAAAGATTATTATGCTTTTTTTTCCCCATTCAACAGGAAAAAGAAGTTAGACTCACATGGTGAAATTTCCCCCAGGCAGCACCATCCCTCACTGCCTGTTTTATCGAACTCTACATTTGAAGCTCAGCATTATTGGCAACAGGATTCTCATTGAGGAAAAGAGGGGAATTAAAGATCTGCCCATGACCAAGAACATCTGACCCGGCTCTACAGCCTCCTCACTCCGCGCACACCAGGTGCCCCGGCAGCTCCCCACAGTAGATGCAGACGTCCCAGTGCTTACCAGGTTTGTTTAACTAACATGTATCTTTCTGTCTAGCAGAAAAGTCCAATAGGCAGATTTGCATTTTAGAGAGATAACAGGCAACAAGTGATCATTAACTCATGGATGTCAGCATTTGGAAGAAAAGCATTTTAACAGAATATACTAAATGACAAAAACAAAAACAAAAACTCCTGGTTTCTTGTATTTGCTTCTAAAGCAATTAAGGGATGAGAAGTAGGAAGTCTCAAAGATTTTAATTGACTGTGAATATGAGAATAAAAACATAATTTCTGCCAAAAAAATCTTTGGATCATATCAGATTTTTGGTTTTGCTTTTTTGTTTGTTTGTTTTTAAGGATACTTATATTTTGCATTAGGTCAGTCTGATTGATAAGCTGACGAAAAACATACTCCAAGAGAATATTTTAAATTCACATTGCAATAAGTTGTCCCCGAGGAACTTAATATTATTTTGTGCTTCAGGGGAAAAAAATTGACACCAAGTGCTATAAATATATCAAGACCTTCTCCAGTTAAACGTCATGGACATGTAAATTCTCTAGGGTACTTTAAAAATCCATGTTCTGGCCCTGAATACTGGGTTACGTCTTTGGACTTTTAGTCAGCAGAAAATGTTTATTTGAGCGATGCCTTTCCTAAATTGGGAGCTTTTTGAGGATCAGGAATATCTATCCATCTGTCTGCCTGTCTATCATCTATCACCATTCACTTACTCGTCCTACTTACCTTCCTACCATCATCTATCCATCAATCTGTTAACTCGTGCTTTCTCGCACAATTCCTAGTACATATTAGGAGTTCAAGAAATGGCTGTTGAGAGAATAATGCAAAGTAAATTCCATGATGATTTTGTTTTGTGATTCATTACATAGTTCCTCTGAGATTAGTAATTGCATTTATCAGAGAGGGAGTGAATGTGCATGACCAAGGCTGTGCACTCTTATTCATGACTAACCACATTTACAGATTTGTGGTATACTTTCCTATAATGTTTTCATTTCCTCACACCTTTTCCCCTTCAAATGACTCATATTGTTGCAACCCTTACATATTAATCATTTTGAAACCACAATACTCTGAATCACGGTTGAGTTCTGGGTTGCAATGAATTACATTCACTAGGAAGTGAGAGCACTTCTAGGAAATATCTTAGTGCCACGTGGCTCCTTTGATAAGAGTCCAGGCTACCAACCCAAGGCCACCAAGAAGAAACCGTGAGAATCCATCTTCAGTCAGCCTGTAGGGAACCGAGGCGGGCAAGAGCAGTGGTGCTGCCTGGCGGTTCTCGTCTGTTGCGAGTGAGTTGCCTTTCGACCGACTTCAACCACTTTATGCTTCCCATAATTAAAAGTTACAGTATATGAGTGAAAAATGAGCTTTTACACAGCAACTCTATAGAGGATAGCAACTCTATAGCGGTTTCCTGTTCCTGCTCCTGTTTCATTTGCATGTCATTAGAAGCTGAACTTCCGTGGTTTGTTTCTGGGCATAAAACTTGGTTGTCAAAACCTCTTAGGCTAGAAGTCTTTAATCTTCCTATCTAACCATCTTAACATAGGTTATGTTTGTTATTATAAACATACTAGTAAAAGATTTGAGGTAGTTTGCGCTCCGTGAGAGAAAAATACGCTGACTGAATAACTGAATGGATTATTGGAAGGCTGCACTGTGTTTGACTGGTTGTGAAATCAAAGGCTATGTAATCTCCACTGATGTTTAAATGTCACAATGCGCTTCCTACAGACTGGGGAGGTTACACTTTGAGTCAACACAGAATTTTAAGGCATTCTACATGGTTATAGATTATTACTCACCATTAGTATCTCAGAACTTTCATTTTTCATAGTTGAAGGTAATTTGTTATTAACCTTTTTTTTTTTAAATATGTACTGCATGAGTCAATTCTTTGGGAAAGTTTTCTATTTCTTCTGGGATTGATTAAAGTGCTTTAAGAACACAACTTCCGCTTAAGTCAATTTAGTAAATTAGTAAATTAGGACATGTTGCAAGAGTATTAAAAATTGAGACATATAGCTGATAATTAAAACCACCATTGTCATTCCTCATGTTCCCATATAAACTCATTCTTTGAGGCTAGTTCTTCCCTGATCCTGAACCCATATTTTTCCCACTTTCTCTTAGAAAGCTTTTCTCTTGCAGCAACAAGAACATTTTCATTTTAGAATGAATATGTCACTCCTGTTGTAATAATTAAAAGGCAAACAAATGCTGGGCCTCAGTCCAAATTTAAGCTTCATCTCTTCTGACTTAGGCTTACTTCAGCCAGCATGTCAGGTGGGCTGGTTGGGAGAGTTTGTGGCTCCTCTTGTTCTCCTTGGTTTTCCTTTCTTTCTCTGCTCTCATTCCCCCATGGCTTTGGCTCCTATCAGTTGGGGGTTAGGTGCAGGAGACACACACTTACAGGACACAGTGTCCATGTGGCCTTGAGTTCTCTGGTTGAGGGCATTGCTCAAATTAAACTCTTTGCCTCTGGAGTGCAGTCTATGTTTTCCAGAGATGTTCCAGCAGGGCTCCCCAGTGCTCTTCGCTCCACTTCGGCAGACTCTCTTTTTCAGCTGGTGACACCATCCCTTAAGTTTCTTTCCCTGACACATGCTGTTAGTTGGTGTTATGAGTGGAATTGTGTTCCCTAAAATGATATGTTGCAGTCCAAACCCTGACCCTTTTGAATGTGATCTTATTTAAATTTGAAGATATAATACACTTAAGATGAGTTTATTAGTATAAATCATAATCCAATGACCGGTGTCCTTATAAAAGGAGCAGATAGTCACACAAAGAGACGCCATGGGACAATAGAGATGGAAATTAAAGTGGTGGCATCTGCAAGGTAAGCCAAGGACTGACAGCCACTACCAGAAGCTAGGAAAAGACAAAGAGTTTTACCTAGAGACTCACAGAGAGTATGGCCGTGCTGACATCTTGATTTCAGGCTTCCAGACCCTAGAACTGGAAGAGAATAAATTGTTGTTTTAAGCTCCCGGTCAGTCATATTTTGTTACAGTGCCTCTAGGAAATGAATACCGATGGGATTCCTTTTGAGATGGCTCCATTTTGACATGCCCAGAAAAGATTTCCACTTGTGTCTTTAGGTTTGCCCTTAGTGAGAAAGGAGTAACTTACTAGCTTTGCAATTGGAGAACTGTTTTCAAAGGTGAAGTCAGGTAGCATTCCACTCTGTGTCATAGACTGTAGGGGACATACTTTTCCCCGTGGGGATAGGAGGAGGAACTGCCAACATCATTTAATTTCCAGTAACCTCAGTGCTTTCCTAGTGTCTGTTTGGTAGAAGGTGGCAGATAAGAAACATACATGTAGTCTAGAATCTCACAGGTCATGAGCACCCCACTTTGGAGACTGGGAGTATCTGCACCTGATCTTTCGCTTTCTGCCTTTTGGAGCATCTGTCAAAATTAAAAAGAAATCATTTCATTTAGCGCGGTGATATGAATCTAAATGAATTTCCGTTAGAGTTTCAAGTTTATTAAGTTGGACAGAGTGCTTTTAAAAAGTTTAAAAAATACTTTCTATCTGTAGTTGTATTTTCCCTTTCTGGTTGTTGGTTGCTTATTGTTTGGTCTTTAAAAAAATTCTTTATCATATTTGCTAACTTATACTGTCCTAGTCAACAATTATTGATTTTGTCCTAATCAATGATTATTGATTTTCTGAACAATTCTAGTTGTTCAGAATTCAGAATTGTTTATTCCATTTTTATTTTAATTTTTGTTAATTTACATGTTATTTCTTTGGTTAAATTTGCTGTTGCTTAACTTCTGGAGGTGGAGGCTTATTCAGTATGTAGTGGAATTTTTTTTCCTAATAAGTACATTTTTCCCCAGAGTATCCGTTTGGCTTTTTTTTTTTTTTTT